>WEKX01002782.1:1306-19208 GCA_013390025.1 Pitta sordida
CCCTTCGTCCAGATCATCAATAAAGATATTGAACAGGACAGGTCCCAACACTGAACCCTGAGGAACCCCACTAGTGACCGGCCTCCAACCGGACACAGCACCATTAACCACCACTCTCTGAGCTCTGTTATCCAACCAACTCCTGATCCAGTCCACTGTAAACCCATCCAAACCACAAGCCTCCAGCTTCACCAGGAGTTTGCTATGGGGGACAGTGTCAAAGGCTTTACTAAAATCCAGGTACATCACATCAACAGCTCTTCCCTCATCAACCAGGCGGGTCACCTGATCATAGAAGGAAATTAGATTGGTCAGGCAGGACCTTCCTTTCCTGAAGCCATGCTGACTAGGTCTGATATCCTTACCCTCCTGGAGGTGCAACATCATTTTCCTTAAGATGATTTGCTCCATAATTTTGCCTGGCACCGAGGTCAGGCTAACAGGTCTGGGAGTAAAGAGCCTACAACCAAGTAGAAAAAAGTTCTACCAACTTTTACCATTTTAAGCACTATTATTTAAAAATATAAACTACATCCAAGAATCATTTAAGGCCAAAGGGGCCTCCTGCTTCTTTTCTAAGGCAGTTGTTGCCTTGACCACCAGCTCTCAAAGCACACTCATAGGGGTCAAGAACAAGAATGAAATCCTTGCAGTTAGGAGGCAAAGCCCGAGAGGTCAATCATATAGCACCAGCTGGGAGGCAATGGAATGGCAGGGACTTTGCTCTGCTCTTCTCCTCTAAGGTTTCAGATAAGCTGTGTCCAGTTTTGGCTGGCTGTGTGTTCCGTTTTGGGTAATGTAAATTGCAAATTCTGCAGTCAGCTTTCTCTGTCTAGCCTGAAGTTTGAAGGAGTTAGGATTTCTTTAAAAAATTCTATTCTATCAAGAAATAGAGATAGGCTGCTGTTTGTGATGAATGGAAAGGTGTAACAGGAAAAGTGAGATTAATCTACAAAATGACTTGATAGCAGAGTAATGGGGAAAGCACTTATACTGTAGGATGGAGAGGATTGAAACAGTAAACCTAGGAAAAAATATGAAAAGTGTTCTTCATTGTCTGGGACAGACCAGTGTCTGTCAAGGATGGTCTTCTCCTTCCTCAGTGCTTGAGGTTAATACTTGATGATTTCTTGGACAAGGCCTTTTACAGGTCTTTATTTCTGTGGTTTCTATTAATGAAGCTGTAGGAAGTGAATCTTAGGAAAAAAGCATAAAATATCTTCACTTGAATATTCATACATCTACATACACACACTGAACATGCAGCTGTTTTCAGATGGAGACTGCAGCAAATATAAGATAAAAATGACATGGAATAAACTCCCCTTCATATAGAGCGTATTTGGTTTTCCTTTACCTACAGGATATGCTTATACAAACTGTAATTTCCAATGAGAGGTGCAAATGATTGTAACAGCATTTATTTACCCCAGAGATAGGTATGTTATTAAGCTTGTATCATAGGCAATTACTGCTACAGCAGGCTGCAGTAGGATAGGCAAAGAATGAAAGATAACAAATAAGCTCCCGGTAGGAATAAAAATGTTTCTCAGTGAGAACTGATCAAAACTTTCTTTTATTCACTTCAAATTCATCTGTGCATTCAGACATTTGTTTATGCATTTGTAGCTGTTTCTTAACCTTGAGTAACCTTGGTAACATGCTTGTTTATTGAGGGTGCAAGGAAGACTGACGGTTAATGAGATATTAGTATGATTTATCCACTTTAAAGATACTTATCTTGAACTATGCTTCTTGTGTTTCATCAGCCTTATCTGCTTTGGTGGCACTAAAATGCCAACAGATGTAGCATATGTGAGTCACATAAAACATAATTACAACAGCAGTGCAATAAACCCATTATTTCTGTAAAACTAATACATAAAGATAAAGATGTTGCCCAAGAAGATATAAACAACTCTGAAAATAGTTCATTACTTCAAAAGCTGTTAATAGTTTTTTGAAATACAGTTCCTAATGAGGAGGTATTAATTGATATTGTAAGCATTTTCAATTGGTACACCAATAGAGGAATGCATGTCGAAATGGGTTTTTTAGGTAAGCAAGTATCTTAGAATTACAGTTATACCTCCTAATTCACAAGGAATAGGTCTCCCCAAGGGTCTTGTGAAACGTCTAACTCGCAAACACTCATGGGTCATTAATATGCACACAGGCTACACCCATCACTCCACCCTGCACCACTCCAGAGCACTGGGGAGAATTTTCCACTCCTCCCCACAGGCTCTCAGAGCACAGGGGAGCAAAGGGAGGCACACTGTGCCTCCTCGTCACCATGGCGTTTAGTGTAGTCCCACAGGTCTATAAACGGAACCTTCGCAGCATTCATAAGGGAGGGTAAGCCTTCCGTGGTAAGCTTCTGTCGTGGTTTGACCCTGGCTGGATGCCAGAGACCCACCCCAACTTCTCCTGAAGGAGAGAAACTGGAGAATATACCTGGTTACAGGCAAAAACAAGGCAAAACTATAAGGAAAGAACATAAAGGGTTN
The DNA here is from genome assembly GCA_013390025.1 of Pitta sordida. Taxonomy (NCBI): domain Eukaryota; kingdom Metazoa; phylum Chordata; class Aves; order Passeriformes; family Pittidae; genus Pitta; species Pitta sordida. The sequence continues at coordinate 3,817 of WEKX01002782.1, forward strand.
CTTGTGGGCCTGGGGGCCTTCAAATCTCTCAGCCTCCCGACGCAGGTTCTGAACTGGCACACTACATCTTACTACTGACTTTTTTTTCTTCTCTCCCAAGTATGTTATTCACAGAGACGCCTCTATCTCTATAACCTTGAAGGCCATGGCAGCACGGAGAGCTCAGGCAAGAACTGAGCTGTTAACTCCCTCGCTGCCAGAGCAGCAGAAAACCCCCTAAACCATAACAGCTTCCCACAGACACACAGACGTGGGGCAGGGACCACGGCATGGAGAGCAGGAGGCACTGCGCACCCTCCCTGGCCACTCCCACCCCACAGGGAGCACTGGTGCCGCCCCTCAGCGAAGCAGAGACACTGTGCATGCATTGACCAGGAAGCTCCTTGAATCACTGAGGCAGATTCACGGGGAAAAATTTCTTGCAAACCAGTGAGGTCGCAATGCAGTGATATGTGACTGTATTTGTACTGCATGTTACTGTTAGAGGTACTTTGTTCAGTGTTCCATGGGCCATGACTTCCACAGAAAGGAGGAGTTCCTCATACGGTTCCATCTGTCATAATATCAGTGGCTCCATTATGTAAGGGTCCTGTCCCCGCTGGATTCTGTTGTCTTGCAATTCCTGCCAACTTCCAGTCCAAATATAGTGTGCAAAATTAAGGTATTTGTGGTAAAGGGTGCACAAAGTCCCCAGGGTAATGTAAAGTAATGTAATGTAACATACAATCAATGCATAGTACATGACTCTCCATACTCCTACATTATCAGACGATGTTGTCAAAGAAGCCAGGTAATGAGACAGCAACTAGTTGCACCAACTATAGGCACATTTTTGAAGTATGTACTATGCTCTGAATGGGGACATTCTAAACCCTCTTTCACCTCACAGACAAGCTCCCAAAGCAGCAGATATTTACTTTCAGTACAGTCCAGTTTGCATGCTTGTTGTGGGGTAGGGGGGAGGGGAGGGAGACACAAAGGGGAAAAGTTTTTTATCAGGTTTTTTTTCCCCGTTTCCTCCCACAGTTAAATGGCAGGGGAGAAAAAAGATATGAAAGCCCCTGTCCCAATTTCTTTCTTTTGTTCCCCTCCCATGATTAGGAAAAGATGGGGGAAAGAGGAGGGGAGAAGGGGAGTTTCCGGTGTCCCTTACCAGCACCTGGATGGTGCATGGCTGCATAGCTCCTGCAGCGACCGTGTTTTTGCTAGCATGCTACCCGCCTGGGGTTTCTTCCAGGAAACTGCCACAAGTCCCCCAGAGCATACCTTTTCAGAGGTTCTGTGAGGGCAAGGAGGCAGCGCAAGACATTCTCAGCGTTGTAGTAGAATTCGTTGCCCTTTCCATAGGGAAACAAAGCACCACAAAGATAATATTACCTTGGTTCCCAGCAAGATTGTGTTTCCGGGGACCACCTCAGGAATGCTGGGACAGATATATCCCTGTCTTTGATCCCACCTCTGCCTGAGAGAAGGACTGTTTTTTGCTGCTCAGCTTCCCTGAACCCAGGACCCTCATCACAGCCAGTTTTGGCCTCTTGCCTCCCCTTCTGTTTCCGTCACTTCCTGCCTGCTCTTTTCCTTGTTACCAGAGCCAGAAAAGAAAGAGACATTGCCCTGTTCCAGCTGTTGGCTTCGCTTCCTCGGGGCTTGTGTACCTGTGCCTCCATCTGGTGGGCCCTCCACTCCTTGAGGGGTCTGATCCATCCCTTATTAGAGGTAGTGACGGCCTCTAGTTGCTGGTTGGTGGTAGTTTATGTTCCTGCCACCCCCAGCATTTTCTCCACTGCCACCGAGGGACATTCAGAGTTTTTGTGGGCAGGTTTTGGTTGGTGGTTGAGGGGGATTCCCGGTTGTTTTGCTGTTGTGAGTGTAATCCATACATATACGTCTCATACATTTAAGTTAATGAACATTTTGATATATTTCTCTAAATACAGTAAGCCCTCTCCACACCTCCCAGGTAGTGGCTTCACCTCTATGTGGCATGATTTTTCACCAGTTAAGGAGTCCCATTTCATGACTGCACTTGTGCAAACTGATAGTCATGAATATTCAAATCAGACAGTCATGAATATTCAAATCAATACCCATGCCATACCACACGGACACAGGTGTACTGCTCTACCCGTGCCGCACCCACCCCAACTCGCTTGGAGGGAGGCGACTGTGGCAGGTCCGCTTGAGCAGCGCCTGCCCCTCTCTGCTCCACTCAGGGGCACCTGCCCCTCTCTGCTCCACTCATGGAGGTGGCCATGACAGGTTTCCCTGGCACCATGCCACTCCGCTCATCTAGGAAGGAGGTATCTGCTCCAGGAACCCCCGGCACCTCTCCTGCCTACTCCAAGTGAGGAGGCTCCATGCAGTTATGAAAGATTTACACACTCTCAGGTTAGACATGGTGTCTGAGACTTTCTTGGGGTAGATGTCTACCCTGAGTATGGAGAGGCCATGTCTACCCACCCAGAGAGACAACAGGACAGCAGCATGGGCAGCTCCCTGCACCAGCATCCTCAGTTGAGTGGAAAAGGGGTTTTTCCTGGCATGGGGTGGCCACAGGCACCAGCAAGCAACAACACAAACACCAACATAAAACAGGGCAGTGCCAAAACAACACCAGAGTGCCAGGGGGTGATGTGAGGGGGTGGGGAAAATTTGCATATTAATGAGCTGCCATTCAATGCAGATAGGGGGCTGCGCAGAGGGGCACCAAGACCTGCGGTTCCATGGTATTCGAGGGCCAACTGTATATTGGTATGCTGGTATTTTCTCTATTGATCTCCTGTCCATTTTTTATAAATTGACACTACAGTGCCCTAACCATGACAATGTCTTATGTCACCCTACCTGCATTAACTGAATCAGTGTACAAGTTTTCAAACACTCTTTTCCTCAACTTCTAATAAGCAGGCTTAATCACACCTGAGTGAACTAGGCATTGCCATGAAATTCTTCCTCTCGGTGTGCAGTTAGTAATATCTATACATTTTTCTCTTTTCTAAGTACTGACACAGAACACTGTAATCCAGAAGCTGCAAATGAACTGTCAGTTATGTTACAAAATCTATCAAAACTTTTATTGTCTCAGGTCATAATTCCAAGTGCCAAAGCAAATGTTCTATGTAACATTGAGCATAGCAATGAAAATCAATGAATCACACAGAATCACAGAATATTATGAGTTGGAAGGGACCCACAAGGATCATCTAGTCCAACTCACCATCTAACACCCGTACAGAGACCGAGAGCACATCCCAGAGCGTAACACCAACCTAGATCCCTCACAGTCTAGCAGGCCCCTCCGAGCCGGAAGGGGCCCAGGGTCATCCAGCCCTACACCCCCCAGCTAGACCATGTCACTAAGCTCCTTGTCCAGTCTTCTCTTAAACACCTCCAGGGATGGCGACTCCACCACCTCCCTGGGCAGCCCATTCCAATATGCAATTACTCTAGAACACAACAACACATTCCAACCCTCCGGTATATTTACCTCCAGACTTTGTTTCACCAAATTGATGTGCCATGGATTTGGAACTCTCTGTGGATGGTGTCAAGGATTTAAATCTCAAGGGCATTTTTAGCAGTGAATTTAAGCACTAACAGTTATTGCACTAAATTAAGTCAATGAAGTTAATTTGTGCACATAAAACAACTTCTAGTAAATTGACGTGCACAATGTGCACTCTGTGCAACAGCTAAATGACAGTGAAAATATAGTGTATATACAATAGATCAGTGTTTCAAATTAATACAATTCCCAAAACAGTACACAACATCTCTGATAGAGACTGCAATAAAGTCAGAATTCTCTGTACCCAGTGAATACTTTCTAGTACACCATAAAATGCTACCCTGGAGTACCCTCATGATGTTTCAAATTTCATATATACCAAGATTCATTACAATAATTATTTGAAACTACTACAGTGCAGGATGAATGGCAAGCATTGCTTGCATCCTGGAAGTCCAGGAAGAAACTCATTAACACCTTTATTTCATTTCATTTATATTTACTTTTCATTTATATTTACATTTCATTAATTGCTATGTTACACAACCCTTTTCCAAATTCTAATTCAGATTCTAATATCAAATCAGACAGTATTCCACCAGAAGAATAGCTATGGATAGTCGTTTCCCTCTTTTGTAGTTGAGCTACATAAGATTGAGCTACATACACCTTATAAGATTGATGGTTTCATTCCTCAATTAGTAAAACCCGAATGCTATATCAAAAGTCAATCACATTTTTTTCTACGTGATTGACATAGAAAAATCATGTAGAAAAATATGTCCTGCTGTCAATTAAGACAGAGTATGAATTTAGAAATTCTTGAATAATATATAGAGAGAAATAAGAACTTTACTGGGAGAAAGGAAAAAAAATTATAACAAATATATATATATGTTTGAACAACAACAATAACAGCATCAAAACCAGTGGAACAATGACAACTGTAGACAGCTGGGGAAAAAACAAGCACAAGTGGGTTGCCAAGTTCAAGGGAGATCAGGGCACCTCCGGGATTCCAGGGAAAGGGGAATAGGATTCAAGGTAGGCAAACCAGTGGAGTAACAGCCAGTGATCCTTTCCTGAAAAGCCCAAGGGGCTGCAGGGAGATTCAGCTGCCAGCAGGGAGAAGGTTGTACTGAGATGAAGAGTCAAAGATCCACATAATTCTGGACAAAATGGCAGCAGTAGAGATCAGAGGGAAAACCAAGGCTTTCTCAGTCCCAAAGATCCACAAGCCCCCTTTCCATGAGGGCCAGCAGCTGTAGTTATAAGGCCTTGGGCCCCTCCCATATCACATGCCTTGTGGGCATGTCTTCACATGCCATTGGCTGTCACTCAGCCGTTGGGCCTCAGCTGTTGGGTACCTCTCCCAGTCACATGCCTTGCCAGGAAGGGAAGATAAGAAAAAGAATCTTCTATTGTTTGTCAAGTAAGAAGGAGAAAGCCCCTCCCATGGCCACATGCCTTGCAGGGGAGGGAAGGGGAGATAAGAAAAAACCCTATTGTCTGTTCCAGTAAAAAGGAGAAAATTTTTACAGCTTTGTCTTCCCATAACAACTATCAAATCTTTACTACACTTTGACTTTATAAAGCCAGGCTTTATCCTTGTTTATGTTTAACTCAGATTTGTGTGAATAGCAAATAAAGAAAAAAACAGTACAAACAAACATGGAGCAGTTATCTGAGAAATTAAAAACTTTTTAGATTGTAAGCACTTCAAATGGCATTACTAGACTATATATGAAATTTCAAGGACACAATTCTTTAGTATGATTTGTCCACAAGTTAATATGAACCTGGGAGCAGCTTCAGCATCTTGGAAAAAGTTCAAATCTTCTTCAGAGTTTTGCTGCCATTATCTTGACACTCTTGTTGCACCCCAAGAAATCAATAAATATCCAAGAACATATATATATATATACAGTGATCCTCCGCATAGTCGTGATCCATAGTTTGCGAGATCCCATACTTGCTGTGGATTTTCCAGTGAGCTGTGGGACCTGGCACAGGCACAGAACCTACCGTGACCCCGGTTTGCTCGGCCCCTGGCCCCGCCACTTGTGCCAGCGAGCATAGCCAGCCCCGTCCCCGGTCCCCCCACCACCGCTCACGGGAGCAGTGAGCACAGCCAGCCCCGGTCCCCCACCCACAGTTCACAGGACTCGGGACTCCCTGCTCGCGCGACGCCGGGACACCCTGCTCTTGTGGAGCCGGGACTCCCCTCTCGCACGGCTTGTGGTGCCGGCACCCACTGCTCGCCCCCCACCCTGGCGGAGCACAGCAAGACATCTGGAACAAGCCCCGCTCTCAGGACTGTCCTTCAGACCTTATTAGGGGAGGGGGTGTGGCTACAGGCATGGCATACTTGACTATGTAGTGGGGTCACTATCTTCATGGATCCCACCCCTCCATGAGGAGGACCAGACCCAACAGCCCGTGAGTAAAGAGGGATCACTGTATAATAAAATTTTCTGGTTTATTAATGGAAGGACAGGTTTAATTTTTGTTAGAAATAAATTACCAAGAGAAGGCAGGAGAAAGGAGATTTATTGAGTTAGGAATAACCCTAGGTTTGTGAAACTCCTAGTCCTTTCTTACGTTCTGTAGACAATGAATTTCCCTGGAGGACATACCTAAGTGACTGCAGCTTTAACGCTGACTTCGTAGTTCAAGATTCTGTTCTCCAACTGTGTTACTTCATATGACCTTCACAGAGGTTCCACACAAGTGTGATAATTTTTCTGCTTCTTTGTCTGTTTGGGATCTCAGTTAGAAGAACATTGTATTAATGAAAGGGTAGTGAAAGGGCCTTGAGTGAAAGCCATGTGAAAAGCAGCTGAAGGCACTTGATCTGTTCAGCCTGGAGAAGGAGATTGAATGGAGACCTCACCGCAGTCTACCACTTCCTTGTGAGGGGAAGAGGAGGGGTCGACACCAACCTCTTAATTCTTGTGCCCAGTGGCAGGACTTGAGGAAATAGAATAAAGCTGAGTCAAGGGAGGTTTAGGTTAGATATCAGGAAAAGGTTTTTCACCCAGAGGGTAGCTGAGCACTGGAACAGGCTCCCCAGGGAAGGGGTCACGGCAACAAGCCTGTTCTGAGTTCAAGAAATGTTTGGACAATATTCTCAGGCAAATGCAATGATTCTTGGAGTGTTCTGTGAAGAGACAGGAGTTAGACTCAACAATCCTAATGTGTCTCTTCCAGCTCAGCATATTCTATGTGTCTATGAAAAAGTGAAATTAATTTCAAAATTATTCAAATTATTTTTGCCAAATGGAAAGAAACAATCTGTCTATACAGTGAAAAATCTGATTGGTTTAGAAATTGTTTCTGTTTTCAGCTATAAACTGGTAGACTAACTTGTAACAAATACTTGGTCCTAATTTTTCCCCAGTGTCCTGGTGACAGCTGACCCCCACTGACAAAAGAGACATTCTGTACTATACATCATCATGATCGGTATATAAACTAAGGGAAAGAAGAAGGAAGGGAGAGACATTTGAAGTGATGACATTTGTCTCCCCAAGCAATCATGGCACATGATGGAGCCCTACTCCCCTGGGAATGGCTGAATATCTACTGCCCAAGTAAATATGAATTTGAGAAGACTCTAAATGATGGAACCATAGCGTAATTTAAGTTGGAAAGGACTTCTAGAGTCACCTGGTCTAACTCCGAGATTGCAGCAGGACTAAACTCAAAAGTCACATCTGGTAGCTTGGGACCTATATTTAGCACTTTTAAGCATCAATTTGAACTGCTGTAATGCATGATTACATGTAATACTAATTACATGTATTGGTCAGGAAAATAACCATGTCTGGCCCAAAAGACATATGACATAAGTCAGCACAAGAAACTAAGTTAATAATTCAGGTACATTGATATAGGTAACTCAAGCAGTGTTAGGACAATCAGTATAAGTAAGTAATTATCAGTGTGTCAGTTGTTTTATTTATGAGCACACCATTAAAATGTTTAGCACCATCAGTTTTCAGTCTTGGCCAGAACCAGATCGACAGATATTTTTCCCCAGAAAGATTTTAAAGGTCAAGTCCTGCCAGTTACAGTCTGAAGACTGAAAAAGATTGACATTGCAAGTAGTAATGCTGAGTAGCGTGGTGAAAAAAGGAAATAAATGTGGAGCACACCTGTAGTGCAATGATAAGGTATGATTTTGGCTTCACAGAGTTCTCCAAATTGACATTGATTTAGCTGTATCAGATCTTAACTGCAGTGGAAATAACCTATGGACTACAGGTGGTTTTTTGGCCTTCAGATTTCCTAGAAAACATGAACAAAACATGGAAATTGTTCACTGATGTAAAATTAATAACTTCAAGGATACTAAACTCTGATTTATTTTGCTACAACAATTAATTGACTGAACTCTAGAAGTTTAGTGCAATTTACGACTGATTATTTAATATATATAATTTAATTAGCTCTTGGATCTAGTAGTATATTTTCACAATGCGCCTACTTAAAACTGTAAGTAAAATACTATTTTTGTTTTAGGAAAGTGCTAAGGAATGGAAAAATGTACTTGCGATCTTCTTCTCCTAAAATATCGGGTATAAACTAAAATTAAAAGTAATTTTAAATCCAAATCATCCACTGCTGGATTGCTGCTTTTTTATGCATTTGACTCCTCTGTTCTACAGAAAATTTATTTCTAAGTTTGCATCAGTTTTTCCCAAAGTAGTTCTTTTTTACAGATTAACTATAGGGTAATCAATGTTGTGTTTGAAGGTCATTTTAAAAAATTAACTGGAAACAGTCAGCAAGTTTGTGCATTTGCAATACCATGCCTTTACACATGTTGATAAATAATTCAACCTTATCCTACTAAGCAACATAATGAGTTTCAAAAGTATTACTAATGAGTAAATGAAGATTCTTAACAGGGACATGGACCTGTTGGAGAAAGTGAAGTGGATGAAGATGACCAGAGGGCTGGAACATCTCTCCTGTTAACACAGACTGAGAGAGTCAGGGTTGTTCATGTTGGGGAAGTGAAGGCTTCAGGTAGACTTTATAGCACTTTCCACTACAACAAAGGGGCCTAAAAGAAGGGTGCAGACAGGGGCTTTTCACAGGGGCGAACAGTGGTGGAACAAGGGGTAATGACTTGAAACTGAAAGAAGGTGAATTTAGATTAGATATTTGAAAGTTCTTTATTATGAGGGTGATGAGGCACTGGAAATGGTTGCCTAGACAAATTGTGGATGGCCTACGCCTGGAAGTGTTCAAGACCAGGGGGGATAAAGCTTGTAACAACCTGGTCTAGTGAAAGGTGTCCCTGTCTATGGCAGGGGCATTAAAACTAGATGATCTTTAAGGTCCATTCCAATCTAAACCATTCAATTATGGGGATTCAATGATTACAACTAAGATGTTAGCACAAAGAGAAATGCAGAGGGCTCACTAGTGTGATGAACAAGAGCAAATCAATTTCATTTTATTTCAGCACAGGACTAAGGTTAAACATGGGCATCGGAGCTCACACACTATCATATCGTTTTATGTTTTCTGAGCAGTAGTAAGTATTATGTAGACACATGTTCAAATTTCATTTTTGCAGGACCACTAAGGTTTTGTCTGTACAGGACATTAGCAATAACATTGTCTAGCACCAGGAGTAGCTCATGAAAGGGAAGCATAACTTTGATTTTAAAGGGAGCTAGATCATTCTTTTGGGGATACTATCAAAAACATAAATTAAGCATACTTGTATTGATCTCTTTATAGATTCATTAGCAATAGATTCATGTATTTACTGCTATATATATATAACTGCTAATATATATACAACTGCTAATGAATACAGATTCTTTTTCCTTTGCTCCAGCTGTGATACAAAAACATTATAAGTAGAATGTGCTGCCCTCACTCTTCAACTCTAAAGGTTCTTCGCTTTAGTCTTCAAAAACATCTCACTATTAAAATATGCCATGAACTTTACTGAAACTTACTAAAATGTAGAGTGTCATAAATGTAAATGACAGGAGAAAATATTTGTATCAAATTTACTGTTTTTCAAGAGAAAAAAGAAACTTCAGCCAGAATAATTGGCAGGTTCATTTAATTCTGAAATCTAAACTAAAAATGGGAGCCACAACTCTGACCTCAAATCTTTCCTTTTTGTTTTCTCTTGAAAAAGAAAATTAATTCAATTAGTTGGAATAGGCCATGCATGTTTAATGTGACAATTTGAAATGAGAGCTACCTTTTAGCTTTCAGAATTCTAATTACATCATTAAGGATGTTTATAGAAATCTTCAAAATTAAATGTTTGCTATTAAACGCCATCATCTCTGAGATGGAAGCTGAATGACTCCTGGGTCTGTTAAGAGAAAACAGTCATTCATTTCTAGAGCACTATTTTGAATTCAAGCCAAGATAACAACAAGATTTTATTATCAACTAAAGACAGGGAACATGCTCCATGAAAGGAGTCTATGGTGTCAGGCAGTTTCCTGGGGTGCTGGAACTCTCCTGGGAAGCGTGTTTTGAATGTAGTATCGCTCTAGAAGGATATTAAGATCAAGCTACTGCCTAGCCAGAATACAGTCACTACTCTGCAGAGAGATCTTAGTTCCAAGTATGATCAAATATCCATCTTCCGCCAAAATTAATTTTATAAAACAGAAAATAATAGTCTCTAGAATGAAAACTGTTTATGAGAAAAAATAACCTACAAAATAGAGACTAAACAGATTTTTTGATGAGGGAAATCCTGTATGTTATCCCTAGCTGTGACTGGACATGTATGTTCTTGAACTGGACTCTAATGCTGACCCATAGACTTGATTTCCTGGCCTGTCCTTGAGCCTGCCTCACCACTTTCCCAAGGAGCACTGAGCTGTGGCTGACCCTGGTTACTGTGTCTGGACCTGATGTGGACCATGGCTGACTTTACTTCTTTGTTTGACTTCATACTCACTGTGGACTTACCAGGTGATCTGGACTTGTGACTGGACTTAGTCACCAGACCTGCTCTGCTCACCTTGCTTAGGTCTGGGGTCTGTTCCCTTGCTAGTGAGATGTATGTCTTTGACTGCTTTGTTATTGTGCATACTTCTGGTTACCTGCCCCTGGCAGAGCAGTCTGCCCTTGCTATCCCTGACTCTTTGTGCTGGATACATTCAGCAAGGTTTGGGTAGCAGGAGCTGTGGGGTGTCATGAGTAGAAGGAGGTGATAAACCACTCTATGCCAGTCAGTCAATTCCCACTGGCTTGCAAAAACCAACACTATTCCATTGCATCTAAAAACATCAGCCAAAGGAGGGCATAGTGCCCCACTGAAATATATTTTTAAGGGCTAGTGGTAGGAAAGACATAAAGGGTTCTGCTAGTGACAGGAGATACAGGAGGTATGAGGACACCAGGAGGAGACACTGAGGAAGATATAGCAGAAAGAATGTGGAAGACAACATTTTAGGGGACACAGCTGGAGACCCTGCCTTGGAATGAGACACTCCTTGCTAGAACAGGTGCAGCCTGAAGGGGCTGTAGCCAGCACAGGACCCACAGCATAGCACAGGAAATGAGCAAGAAGGAAGGAGCAGCAGGGAAAAAAGGAATAAGAAGCAAGGAATGACAGAAATAAACTATTTTGTTTCTCAATACCTGAATCAGAAATTGAAAGTATTTGTTACTTGAAAGTAAAATAAAATCAATTATGTTCTCTGAATGGAAGGGGTTTTTTAATCATTATACTCAGGCAAGGTAAGTGGCATCAAGTTACCTAGACATATTCTCAGAAAAGCTACTGTAATACTGAGTCTCCTAAGATCCTGGTGTAAAAAGTTATGTTTGGAAGAGCAGCATGATTGTAGTTACTCCAGAGACTTCTCTTGCATGATAATGTTAAGATAAGACTGGATTAAATATTTTTCATGTGGAAGAGATGGTCAAGGAAGTAACCTATTCAGTTTCTTTTTGGAGCTTATCGCCCAGTTCTCCTCGTTTAACTGTTGGTCTGACCAGTCTCTAACGATTGCGATTATTTACAAAATTTGGCACACTTTTTGGCATAAACATGAGGAAATTATTTTTATATGCACAGCTCTTCAGAGTCTTTATGACTCTGAAATTAGCTGAAGAAATGGTACTGAGATACCTAGTTTAAACTGTTGTACTGTGTGTTAGTTGTTCTCAGGGAGACTTTTGAAGGGTATAGTATGTCCTTTCTTATGCTTTTAAGAGCTTCTCTGAGTTATAGTGTCCTAAAACAGTCTGTATGAAAGAATCACTTTTTGCCACAGCCTCTGAAAAGACTGAATGGGTTAATGATTTTATACTTCTTTACAGAATACTTCCATCTTGATGTCTTTTAAACTGTTCCTGGTTTTTTTCTTTTTCTCCTTCCAGAGCAGCGTTAGAAAATTGCAGTGGTTATAAATCCTTCGCTATGGGTTTTGAAGCTGGAAATGCCAAGGTGCATTCACTCTTTATCTCAACAGGCCTCCTCAAGGCAGATATTACAAATGAGGCGAAATATATGTCAGTGTCATGCAGCATTATTCTGACTTATCACTGCAGCTGTCTTTGTAAATAACCTTTACAGCATTAGAAATACAATCTTTTACTATTTCTAGTATTTAAACATTTGTTTCTAAATGGCATTTCAATAAATTGCTGGTAACCTTCAATTGCAAACAAAGGTTGCGCATGGATTACTGCTGGGAAGAAAACGCAAACACATGTCTCCTAATTATTCACAGTATTAGATTTCTTCTGAGTCCTGTGCTGGAGTGAACTAACCAGCTCACTGTGGGTCCAAACTTGGGAGAGTTGCAGGGAAAGGATTTTCAGAAAACCCACCATATAGATGTTGTTGTTGACATTGCTCAAGTTCATCTTGCTGTGCTTGGCACAATCCTCTCAACCTATACCAGCAGGCTTATTTGCCTTCACACTATTGCTCCAGGGAGTTCTACTCCACTCCAGGATCACATCATAAAAAATAATATTTTGAGGCATTATATAACATCCAGCCATGCATGGAAGCTGCGTGAGAAGTTGAAGGGACAGAGGTTTCTACCCACAGAGCGATCTATCTATCTATCTATCTATCTATCTATCTATCTATCTATCTATCTATCTATCTGTCTGTCTGTCTGTCTGTCTGTCTGTCTGTCTGTCTGTCTATCTATCTATCTACCTACCCAGCTACCTGTCCACCCACCTTTATGGGTTTGGTGGCACACAGATTTTCTACCTCATTTTAAGCAGCTTCCCACAGCAGTAAGCAGAGCTGGTCTAGCTTAAAACATAAAGCAAGTAACACCTGTGCTTTTGCAAGACTACACGGTCAAACAGCAAGCAATACCATAACAGCACTGTCCTTATTTTATAAGGAGAAGCTCAGCTGCCTAGATGATAGCTCTGCCAGTTGAGTCACTGCAGTTCACAGGTTCACAGGTTCACAGGTTATTCTGAGTTGGAAAGGACCCACAGGAACATCTAGTCCTTAGTTAAATCTACTTAGCTCCCCACATGTTTGTGACACTCCTGGACTTCCTGGGGTAGCATCACATGCTCCGCCAGCACTATCCCTCTGAGGCAACCCATGCCTGACCCAGTTGGACCTGCTCTGAGCAGGGGGCTTGGCCTGTATGGTCTTGAAGGTTACCTTCTAACCTCAGTGAAGTCGTAATTTGGCTCAATTCACAAGCTCTGTGGTGGTCATTAAAGGATGTTACGAAACTTCTCTCTTGGGTGGACTAATGGATCTGGGACTAATGAACTAATGGAAAGTCCTTCTCAGTCTCTGAAACACCATGAATATATGCTGAGATCCCCGTGACCTACCTGCCCCATTTCCATTGGTATGGACACTACTGTTCCTTTTTTGCATATTTGAGCAGAAGAGAATCAAAGTGTGTATTCCAAACAGGTGTGTGCATACACACAAACACACACCCACCCACACACCAAGCATATTCACACTGCTGCCACAGTCTATCTGCCCTTAGTAGTAACTAGTTGTCACCACCAGAAGAGTAAGTAAAGAAATACGAGCCCAGTCTTGTTCCTCTCAGCTTCATCAGGATTGGAGCCATTTGTGAAATAATACACATCATCGCTCTCTAAACTTGTAAGCACACATGTTCATGGATGCCTCAGGTATCAGTGTGTCTAATACTCATGCCCAGGCCCTGGGCCCCTATACCCAGTATTCAGGTCTCCTTCACACTCCTAGATAACCTTGACATTCCCTAGCAAAGCAGATGGAGGCACACTCACATAGACACACACACACACTCATCTCACACTCATCTCAACAATCACACATCAAATCAAATCCTGTCACGGGCCCTCTCAGCCTGCCTAATATCTGTACTTGGACCCAGAGCTCACTTAGGGCCCACTGGTCCTGACCTTGAGACACATATGGGATTAGATTCACCAGGGAAAAAGAACCATACTTAGTTCTTACCAGTTCCTGTCATTTAAATACCATACATGTACAGGTACACTGGCGTCCCTCCAGTTGCCGAGCACAGAGCTGAAAGCTCTGTGGTCTCATATCTTTTCTATGATTGCAGACACACAGAACTCTCTTGCATGTGAATGCCATCAGATATTGACATATGTACCCTACAGGACTCACACATAGGATACAAAGTAGGTTTACAGAATTGTTTAAGAAAAATTATTTAATAAGGAGATAGTATAGACTAAGGTGATCAGGCACAGGGCTCAGATAAGCTAGCTGACCAACAGACTGTCTAAACATCCTATTTTCCTCCATTTTCTATATTTTCTCAAGTTTATTCTTCCCAGACAAAGCCTGAACATAATTTCTCAGCCTTTGGTCCTTCTTTTAGGCTTTCCATAATAAATTTTGCAAAGTCCAGAGGGCCCCTCAAACTTTGTATAATAGTCAGTCTTATTAATACCTTCTTACCACTAACTAGATTCTTGAGCCTCTTCAAGACTCCCTGAGTAGTTTTTCAGTGAACTATCACTCGTTGTCTGAGCAGTTCTGGTTTTTGTCTCAATTATCACCTACCTGCCAGATTTGTGTATCTGGGCATTCAATTAATCATTTTTCTCATTATTTGTTATTTAATTTATAATTAATAGTTCCTAGCCAGGTAACTTAATGAAGCAGATGGCCCACATTCCCCATACTCTTACAATGATCAATCAGCCTGAAGTGTCTGCCAAAGACATCCAGAATGCACTGTGTGCAATAATAGGGGTTTTTCTTTATATATTCTTAGATTTCTAGAGTGCAAATGGTACATTTTTGCTATGTAAGATGTTTTCTTACGTGCTTTGTGAGGACTCAAGCTAGCCGTTTCTGTAAAGGACAAGAAATGTTTCTATAAATACATTAACAATAAAAAGAGAGGCTGCAATAACCTTCACTCTTTATTGGATGCAGAGAGGAATATAATAATGAGAGATGAGGAAAAGCCAGAAATACTTAATACCTTCTTTGTCTCTATTTTTAACAGTAAGACAGATTGCTTGGACTGGAATTCTGGACTGAAGGAAGGAGTAGGGGTGCAGTAAACCCCCCCTGTAATATAGGAGGGGGTAGTCAGAGACTTGCTGAGCGACTTGGATCCTCACAACTCCATGGGACCAGATGAGGTTCATCCGAGGGTGATGAAAGAACTACCAGATGAGCTCACTAAGCCACTCTCCATAATTTACCAACAGTTCTGGCTTACTGGTGATGTACCAGAAGACTAGAAATTGGCTAATGTGACACCCATCTACAAGACGGGCAGGAAAGATGATCCGAGTAATTATAGACCTGTCAGCCTGACCTCAGGCCTGGGCAAAGTCATGGAACAGATAATCCTGAGTGCTATTACGCAGAACTTGGAAAATAACCACGACATTAGACCTAGTC
>WEKX01002787.1:0-21732 GCA_013390025.1 Pitta sordida
AAAACAGTCTGAAAAATTTGGCTGCTCTGCCCTATGGACAAACAAAGTTTCCTTTTAAATGACTACCAAAAATGAGGGATGACCATCCTAAAGTCCCCTCTGATTGATTGTCACAGTGCACCTTATAT
This sequence comes from Pitta sordida, assembly GCA_013390025.1. Taxonomy (NCBI): domain Eukaryota; kingdom Metazoa; phylum Chordata; class Aves; order Passeriformes; family Pittidae; genus Pitta; species Pitta sordida. Next base: position 129 of record WEKX01002787.1, read on the forward strand.
TTGGTGACCCAAAATTTATGGAAAGGCGTAACTAGCATACCGTCTTTGGTTGTATTTTACTCAAGTAGCTGCCCTAGATCTTGGGAGCTGAGCGGAAATGCAATATCTAGAATAGTTGGAAACATGCTCAACCTAGGCCAGATAGAAGTTTTGAGTGGAAAATAAATGTTTGAGTATGCATTACACTTCCCTGAGCAAGTTATTTTGGACTGAGTTACTGAGATATACTAAGGAAGGAACAGACTCATTAAAAATATATTGTCAACTATATAAATGTATCAATAATATAAAAATCTTTTTAATTCTCATTCTTTGAAGCATATTTTCACAAAGACAAGGTCATGTAACAGCAGGTAAATAGGAAATATTAATCAGCTGTCGAAGACAGAGTGGAACACTGTAAAACATCAAGTGCATGAGATGATTGAAACCTGCATGTCACGTCTCAGTAAAATTCTGAGCTTCTTCTGGTGACACAAGTATTTTGTCTTACAATGAAGGAGATACTTGGATCTTTAAAAAGGTAAGAACTGAAAGATCAGTCAAAGTGGTGGGGGAAAAATCTTTAAAAATATTAGTGAAGATTTGCTCATAGTATGAATATTTGCTGGTTGCATAATTAGTAGCAGAAAAGAATTAGGCAGTATGAGGGGGTTACAGGTTGGACTTGGCGATCTCTAAGGTCTTTTCCAACCTTGCCAATACTGTGATATTGAGGTCATAAATAATGCATTCATGAGGAATGTGGATGTGATTCTTGAAAAGGAGAATCAGTAGACTGTTACAAAGTTGATGTTCCTCTGAATAAGGCTTTCTAACTATTTTTGCAACAGTAAATATTCCCGAAGTATCAATCATAAATGTTTAATATATTTTTCATCCTTATTTAAAACAAAAAACCCCTTTCAAACAGTCTATATTGAATCTATATGGCATTTGGAACACAATGAACCCAGTTTTCTAAACCCAGTAAGTGGTTTACTAATAAGTAATTTCAAATCTATCCCTTCAAGGCACTTAATTTATGCAAAGAAATGTATTGGAAACACATGGATAGCAGAAAACTTAGTTCCATTAAACCAAGTCAATAATGTGTCATCATATGAAGCAATACAGACCTAGAATATGAAAAAAACACAACAAACCAAGAGTAAGTAAGCTTCTTTGTTGGACAGTAAGTGCATACAGATATATATCCAAATGGACTGACTGGAATCACTTTCATCATAGTAATGGCTAATTGCAAATGTTGAAATTTCTCTAGAATGTTTTTCTCACTGCTAGTTTATTCAAAACATAGGTAATACACTCTGAAATGCAGACAGCACTTTATAACTTGTTTTAGAAGAAACATTAGCTTGGCCAGTAAAATAGAACCATTCCTTCAACTTGATGATCAGGTGGGCATATGATAAGTCAGTCAAAACCACTTTACACATCAACAGAACAGGGTTGTATAAATAGAACTGCAGAGTGGAAATAGACTGAGTAAATCAGACAAAGATTTAGTTTAGAGACGGGAGCAGCAATATTAAAGTTTTTCACAGTCCCCCTCCCTCGCCCCCTCTTCGGGAAAATGGTTACTGCACCAAGCCTGACAGAGTTCAAGAAGCATTTGGACAACAATTTTCAGCATATGGTATGACTCTTCTGGATGTCTGTGGAGGGCTAAGAGTTTGACTCGATGATCCTTGTGAGTCCCTTCTGACTCAGGACCTTCCATGATTTTATGATATAATGCAGTTTTACAAATATCATGTTATGTCAGCAAGATAGAGTAAAGAATGTTTCCAGGTCTGAGGTGTTAGCTATCTTCAGTTGTTTTACAGCCATTTGCAGGAGATACATAATTAATCTGGGAGGAACAATGGTACTGGAAGATACAGATGAATGTGTTGTCGTCTTCATGAGGCTGATTCATGGAATCACAGAATATGCCAAACAGGAGGGGCCCACAAGGATCTAGTCCAACTCTTGGCCCTGCACAGGGCCATCCCCAAGAATCACAAAATATGCTTGAGAGTATTGTTCAAATGCTTATTGAACTCTGGCAGACTCCGTGCTGTGACCACTTCTCTGAACAGTGTCTTCAAGTGCCCAGCCACTCTCTGACTGAAGAACCTTTTTCTAACATCCAAACTAAACCTCCTCTGACACAACTTCAGGCCATTCCCCCTGGTCCCGTCACTGGTCACCACAGAGAAGAGACCAGTGTTTTTCCCCCATAAGGTATCTGTACACTGCAAGGAGGTCTCCCCTCAGCCTTCTCTTCTCCAGGCTGAACAGACCAAGTGAACTCAGCTGCTCCTCATACAGCTTCCTCTCAAGGCCCGTCATTGTCTTCATTGCCCTATTGTGGACACTCTGTAATAGCTTTTGACCAGGACTCCCAGCTCCCTCTCAGCAGCACTGCTTTCCAGCATGTCATTCCCCAGTTTGTATGAACATCAGGGGTTGCCCCATCTCAGATGTGGAATTTGTCATTTTCCCTTGTTTATTTTCATATGGTTGGTGATTGCCCAGTCCTCTAATTTGTCAAGGTCTCTCTGCAGAGCCTCCCTGCCTTTGAGGGAATCAACAGAGTCTCTGTTTTCTGTCATCTGCAAACCTGTGTTCCAGTTCAAGTCCTTTATGAAGGTGTTGAAGTGCACACAACCTAAGATGGAGGCCTGTGGAATCCCATTAGTGAGATGTTGGCAGTCTGATGTCACCTCATACATTATTATCCTCTGTGCATGACCCATGAGCCAAGTGCTCAGCCCCTACATGATATGTTTATCCATCTATGTGCTGGAGATCTTGTCCAGAAGGATCCTGTGAGAGATAGTATTGAAAGCTTTACTGAAATCCAAAAAGATTACTTCAACTGGATTGCATTGGTCACCTAGGTGTGTTACCTTGTTCTAACAGGAAATCAGGTTTGATAAGAAGGACTTTCATCTCATGAAGTCATAGGGTCTGTGGCCAAAGACTGCATTTTCCTTCAAGTGTTTTTCAGTATCTCCCAGAATAATCTTCTCCATAACTTTACCAAGCACTGAAGTGAGACTGGCAGGCCTGTAGTTTCCAGGGTCCCCCTTCTTGCCTTCCTCAAAAACTGGGACAATGTTCACCAACTTTCAGTCAGCTGGGACCTCTTTGGATTCCCAAGACTGCTCAGAAATCATTGAGAGTTTCTGCAATGACATTGGCCAGCTCTTTGAGGATTCTAGGATTATTCTTATCTAGTCCCATAGGTTTGTAAGGATCCAGCTAAAGCAGCAGGTTCTGGAAAATTTCAGGGCCAACTGGAGGCTGATCATTCTCCTAGTCATGGTCCCCCAACTCAGGGCACTGAGACTCCTTTGAGCCATAATCCATGTTGAAGACAGAGCCAAAAAAGCATTAACTACCTTTGCTTTGTTTCTGTCCCTGTTTGTGAGGTAACCATTCTCAAGCTATAATAGGTCTATAATTTTTCTATACTTCTTATTGCCATTCATTTATTTGAAAAAACTCTTTTTATTATTCTTTACATTTTTCCCAGTTTAAAATCCAGTTGAAATTTTACCACATGAGGTTATTTCCCTACAGTGGCAAACAGCATCTCTGTATTCTTTCTGTGTCACTTGGTCTTGCTTTCACTGGGCATACACTTTTCTTCTTTGCCTTATTTTCAAGAAAAGATACCTGCTCAGCCAAGCTGGCCTTCTGCCTCACCTGCTCAGCTTCCAACATTTGGGAATTGCCTGCTCCTGTGCCTTTAAGAGGTGATGTTTAAGAAATGATCGGCTCTGGATTCATAATACTCACTCTGATGACAAGCAGTCAATCAAGATTGTTTCCATATCAATTCTAGAGTAGTATATAATACAGTAATAGGATATCACCCTCAGATGGAGCAGATAATACTTTTTCCCAAATATAATGCAAAACAAGGATATAAAAATATATATGCAGGATACAAAAATGTAATGGTAAACAGGAACACAGCTGACGCTTGAAAATAGTGCTAATCTGGGGGAGAAGAAACAAGTAAGACATTCTCAGTCAACATATTATGAAGACCTTGTGTGTGTCACAACTGTCTGCTGGCCAAGATCTGGGAGCAGCATGTTTTTATCATAAACAGCAATTAAAAATAAAAATTATATATAATTATATCCCAAATGTATAAATACACTTATCATCCATAAGGATTATTAGAAATTCAGGCCTTAATCAAACAATATATTTGATTAAGGTCTCGGGACCTTTAAGAGTTCATAATAAACTATCTCTGCAGGTCAGATTTGAAGTGCACTAGCAGCAAAGTATGAAAATGCTGGCACTGTTTCAGTGACCACTGGCTTTTAGCTGCCAGAGCAGACACCTTTAAAACCCAAGAGATTAATTAAAGCTTTTCAAGAAAATTACAGGAAATAATTTAGTCTACTATTTAATACAAGGATTACTGTACTTCTGTTTTTCCTGGGCTACTGGAACAGCTAATGGGCATCAAATTAAGGTTATAAAGTATAGCTATAATGTCAGCTAAAGAAAAAGACATGTTGTAAAAGGAAAGATAGTACAAAGGAACTTCAGTTGCACTGAAAAATTAGTGGCACTAATCACTCCAGAAAAGCAATTTGGAAAATGCCCCAAACAGTCATTGTCACGAGGAGCTATTAAGGGCACCATCACCTTTCTGAATCAGTAATTACCAGTTATATCTACAGCTAATTATTTACTAGTTCCTGGTAGTTCCTCTGCAACTAATTTTATTAACTAGAAAGAATCAACTTGTGGTTAAAAGTAACTGTAAAAATAGTGAGAATTTTCTGTTTCAAACTGTTTTTTTCTTTTGCATTTTCAACAGTTGTTTGTAGCAAATACGAGACTGTCTTGTCATTGTTGCCTGCCATTCATTGCTCTGGTTTGCTTGTTTTTGCAGAGGAGGTAAGGCAAATTCATGTTTTAAACAAGTGTGTTGTACTAGTCAAGTCTGTAAATAGCAACAGCGTATGAAAGTACCTCCCATTGAACCATGCAAATAGCTTTGTTGAAACAAGAGCTTTCTCTAAGGAGAAAAATGTTTCCAGCTGAACTACAGGTCTTTAGAAAGTAGTTTTTCACTGATTTACACTATGTATTCTTAAAAAAAACTAATGTCTTCACACGAAGGAGGAGATGCATGAATGAATTTTTTCTCTCATTTAGACCAGCTTTCATGTTAAAGTGATGTTGTTTTGAGCTGATTTTAGCATTCTCTGCCATAGTTAACAGCTTCAAATATTTATTCTAAAAGCAGAAAATTATTGTTAATTTTATGTTGTCAAGAATCAGACCATGTTTCATTTGGGAGCTAGTAGAGAGAGACAAGCATAAAAAACATCCTGCTATCTAGTGGGCTGGTAATTGTATTCTAATCAATTTAACAAATTGAGTGTAAAGGAAAAAATGCTTCACAAAGGAAACAGCTCAACTCTAGTTCTGTATCTCTGTCAGTGTCCCCTTACCCATTCTTACATCACACCTTCTCCAGGCAGGAATCTAACCCAATATCCTGCCAAAGTAGGGAGACTTTTTTTTAACACTCCTTCCCTCCTAAGTCCCCCAACTTCCTCTAGCCTACTGTCACTATCTTTCCTTACAAAGTGAGTGCTATTATTCCATTATTTCCACTTCCTAGGCCATTTCTAATTCTTCCTCCAAGTTATATTCATGAAAGCTTCTAAAGCCCAGCTATGTCCTCCACAGGTGTTCTTTTTATCCAATGATTCAATGTGAATCCCAGCTGCCTTCTCCTATTTAAGAGAGCCACGCTATCTCATGGAGAATTCCTATCGCAGAGGCAGGTAGCAGGTAAACCTGAACACGTGAACCATGGCAATGAAATGGCAGAGTAACTCAGGTAAGCCAGGCCAAGTGAACCACAAGAAACACAGATCCCAATCATCCCTTCAACTGTTTATACCTAATGCTAGTAGGATTGGCTGCTATCAATCAATTGTACGGTAGTGTTACTCTCTTTGAAACAAAGAATGGACTTTGAGTTCATCTTTGAGAATGGCAATCTAACCCAATTCTGGGTTCAGGAGGACACCATACAGATTATTTTGACTTACTCATTTGGACTTGTGCACATATAGCTAATTGAGATAATGCTACTGCAAAAACTACTTGACCGATACTAGCTGCCACAGTTTTTATGACTTAATCAGTGATCCCAGGCCAAGTGTTATTAAGACTAATATAACACTAACGCAGATACAGAGCTACAGAGTGTGGTTGAACATGAGCTATCTGTGGATTGCACATCCAAAATTTTTTCATCTGTGTTCACAGAACTACAGAATGGATAAGGTTTGGAGGAACCATAGTGAGCCATCTAGTTCAACTTTCCTGCTCAAGCAGGGTCACTCTAGAGCATGTGGAACAGAATTGAATCCAGACAATTTTTTAATATCTCCATTGAGGGAGGGAGACTCTACAACCTCTCTGGCCAACCGGTTCCAGTGTGTGGTCATCCACACAGTAAAGTTCATCCTCATATTCAGGTGGAACTTCTTGTGCATCAGTTTCTGCGTATTGTCTCTTGTTCCATTGCTTAGCACCACCTAGAAGAGCCTGGATGTTAACTATACCCTTCCCCTTGTTTTGATACAGTCCCACCAAGCATAGAGAATTATATTTCTACTTAGTTGTAATTATTTCTGAACATGTAGCTGTAGTTTTAGATTGCCAGATTCTATAGCTTTAATCTGATGTTAATTGTTACATCTTCTTATGACAGCAATAAAGACTCACTGACTATTCTTCATTTCACCTTTGTTAAATCTGCACATTAAATTATATGGACTAATGAAGGGGTTGAGCTTTCCTACAAAAGCAAATACCTGCTTTCTATTCTTATAGCTGTCCAGAATTTATTTCACTGAACAGAAGGGCTTTGTCAAATATTAAAGTCAAGTTCTGCAGAAGGAACGTGTTTGCCTTCAGCTTTCATTGGATTTGTCAAAACTCCACTTGCAGCACATTTTGGAAGAACGTATTTTAAGACATATTGCTGCCCAACAACTAAATCTCAGTGCTGATAAATCACAGACCTTGTATCTGGGCTGAAAAGGCAAGAAAAAGAGTGAAGGAAAGGTTCTCTACAAACTTTTCCAGCTGTCTAAGAGAGAAACATACGGAATTTTAGAAGGACTCTACTCCCCCTAACAGCTAATACAGTGAATCCCGTCTCTATTGTGACCTCTGCATTACGACCCTGTGCATTTGCGATGTGAATGTATCGCAGTTTTGATTCCACCATTTGTGAATTTTTGCGGCTCAGGCATGTGCAGTGCCTCTGCTCCACAGAGGGGTGGTGCCGGAGTCACGCTGTCCCCTGTTACTCTAAGCGCAGGTGGGGAACTGACCCCCCCTCAGGCACATGTTACTGTTTCCATGGCTACAGGCGGGGAAGGGAAGTGCCCCAGGAAAGCGGGGCTGGGCTGGCAGCAGCGGCCAGTGGGACATGTTCACTCTGCTGCCACAGCTGAACCCCCCCGCCCCATGTGGTGCTGCCAGTGGTGTGCAGGACCAGCGGTGCTCGGGACCGCAGCTGAACCCCGCGCTTCCAGCGGGGCGCGGGACCAGTGGGGCGCGGGACCGCAGCTGAACCACCTGGCATGGCCCCGGGCTGACAGCCCATGCCGGGATGGCCAGGCATGGGCTGGGGCGAGGGACCAGCGGTGCGGCTGCAGGGCGCCTGTACTGGCCCCGCAGGGTGCCCATACTGGCCCCGTGACAGTGCCGCTGCTCCCTCGCCCCAGCCCGTGCCCTGCCGTCCCAGCACGGGCTGCCAGTGCGGGGCCGCGCCATGGGGCTGGGGTGCCCGGGCGCGAGAGCCAGGGGAGGGAGAGGGGGAAGTGGCGCAGGGGTTTGCGCTGTGAGCACACAGTCACGGCGGCCCGGAGAGGCCCACAGATTCTCAGTGTGGCGGGGGGCTCCCGAGTCAAAGGGGGCTCAGAAACGGTTCCCTTTGCTTCACCGTGCTCAGAGAGTCTGAGGGGAGAAGCAAAAATGTGCCCACAGCCCTCCGGAGTTCTGGGGGGTGGGGCAATGGGCATGACCTGCATGCATATTAATGACCTGCACTTCTTTGAGAGTTTAGGGTTTTGTGAGGGCTGTCGCCTGTCCCGTTCGTTGTGAATGATGGGGTTTAACTGTAATAGCCTTCCCTTACAGAGCAGTGTTTGTCAGGATAGACCACAAAGTACTTTACAGTGTCCACCTACTATATGCACGTTATTGAAATAATTAAGCTATCCTCTGAGAGAAAAGGGCAGCTGGCATTGCAGAGCAAAGGACAATGTGATACTGGATAGGTATGAAAGTTTAGTTGTTATAAACAGAATACTAATTCACAACAACAAAGAGCTTGCTCAAGTTTGTAAAGGAAAGAGGCATCTTAGCAAACAATTTTCCTGTATCACATTGAATGTGAAAGGAAGAGAAATTTCCTGACATGAACATAAAGGAAAAAGACCATACTCTCAAACAACATTAGGGAATTCTTTAATGAGCGTCGGATTGTGTTCAAGAGGAAGATAACTTCTTCTTGAATGGCTCATGAAAACACCATCTCCTAGTGCTTCCTGATTTCAACCTAGCTAGAAAGACATGCCAATGGTCTAGTTCCATCTGGGTCCTTATTTTGATTACAAGCAGTGCAATCCTCTCTTTTAGACCACTAAGCTCCTTCTGTCAGTGTTTTGTCAAAAGGTGTATTTGAGAGTTGGACGAAGAAGCTAATGGAATGAAAAAAATAAATTAACACAGAATTGTAAAATATTATCACATCAGAAAATGAAAACGTGTTGCTTGGTATCCATGGCAACTGCAGAAACCAATGCTCTTTAACAGCCTTGCCTGAAATCATGTAAACTGCTTTGATAAAACATGAATCATGGCAGATGGATATGTGAAAATAAAAATAACTTTGTGTCCAATCTAGTGCCCACATGGGACACCCTTGAAATACAATGTGAGTTATATAACCCTATGAGGAATCGTTTTGTTATGAGACCAAGATAGAGGTAGCATTTTTTCCATACATCTGCACAGAGTTAATGGGTTCAGCAGAAATGGTGTAATAATTAAGCCTAGCAAGCAAATGCTCCCTAGCATCTCAGGGGAGATTTAGACTGGACATTAGAAGGAACTTTTTCACAGAGAGGGTGATCTCACAGTGGAATGGGCTGCCCAAGGAGGTGGTGGAGTCANATTCTGTGATTCTGTGACAAGTAAATCTAACCATGAGCTCCACAGAAGACAAGCTGTGACCCTGTGACAGGAAAGGGACTAGTTTGGGGCTTTGACCCAATTTCCTGGGTAATGCACCTGCTTCATAGCATAGGCTAGAGCCACAGATTAGCTTTCTGTAAGCGAGAAGCATGAAGGAAATTGACAGAGGGAAAAACAGTCAGAGACACATTAGGCCAAAGTAGCCTCCATCAAGAACCTTCAGTGCTGTTCCATGGATCTGCAATTGAATATAGTTTCACTGGTTGTTTTTTTTCCTTCAGGAAAAATAATCTACCTTCAGTTCAGTATGAGCCATCATTAAACAAGATAGATAACAGTTAGCTAAAATTAGAACTTGGTTCTGTGAGTACCAGATTGCAGACTACTGCTCTGGTTTTTATAAGCTTTGCATTAGAGGAGCTGTGCTTGTTTTATATTTGGCTTTTGTACAACAACACTTGAACATGCAGGTATCCATCACTGCAGGGAATGAGGGCAAGAAACATGGAGATGAATTAGGAATTGCTTCAGGATCTAAATCAACAGTTCTGTTAAGCAGAGATCATATTTTTTCAGAGGTTGTATGGTTTAAGCAGCCAGGGGTCCCTCCCAGGTTAGAGGCATCATCCTCTCTGTGCATGAAAAATCACCCTCAACACTGGGTCTCTTCACAAGGCAAGAACCATGTAGTGTTTTTTATTTCTTCTCTCCCCTGGAATTCTATCCAATCCATTTTGTAGAATCTGTGAATAAGCCATCAAACAGAGATTACTTTTCATCTTTACAAATCTGAACACATGAAGCCAAAGCAACCCAATTTCAGTATAAAGGCTCTGGATTAACATCATGTCCAAAACTGGTGTCCTCTGCCAGTGCTGGAGTTGAGAAGTGTCATTCATGAATGGCAAAAATACCCCATTCTTCAGGAACACACAATGCTTTTTATGTTTATCCTAATAGTATTATCAGATAGAAATATCTAAAGTCCGTCTTCAAGCTTATCACATAACTAACAAACCCAAAGCAAAAAAACACCTAAAATATGTGTTTTGCAAATAGGACTTCTTCCACTGGAAATACCTACCACTCATTTCCCTTCCTTCTGGAAAGCTCCTTGGCCTTCTTAAAAGACGCAGGTCACATAAACACCAGGATGAGTTGTTTTAAGTTAGAATGGGGTTCAGTCCAGAAATGAGATCGAATGAAATTGTTTTGTTAGTGAAAGAGAGTGACTTCAGAAATAGATTGTATAAACACTGGAGGTAATGCTATGCTTCATTCTCAAAGTACACTAGGGGGTGAGCTCACCAAGGTATTCCATCAATTAATCACAAATGGAGAATGGCAGTTTATATTACCCCACACCTTAGAGGCCCCAAGGTATTTTAGGTTAAAAGCTCTTTCCCTCATTTTGTTAGGTTCTAGCCTGTTGTCTTCTGAGCAAACAGTATTTCTTAGTACTGTGTTCAATGGGACTCAGTCGTATTTTACTCCATTTTCAAGATAGAGTCCAAAATCTAATACTCTTGCAAATGCAAAAGACCTCACTGTTTTTCAGTGCTGTTTTATTTACTTGAAAGTATTTTTTCATCAAAAAAACATGTGAATTACAGCACTACTGGAAAATACCCCTTTGAAAACTTGTGCTTTTAATTTCAGTTTCACTATCGAGTCTCTTTGGCTCCATCTTGTGATATGCTTCTATTAGAGTCTATGCATTGTAATTGTCATCTCCTTTTTCCTGTCTCAGAAAACATTGTTGTTAGGTTTTTACTAATCAGAAAGTTCTTTTTGAAGCAGCTTGGGGTCTTGAGCATGGACAGAACAGCAGGGGCAGAAAAAGGTCTAGCAGTGTAGTCCTTTTAGATTTATCTCATCATAAGAAATGAACCTGGATCATTATGAACACTTACAGTGTAATTTTTAATTGCAGTAGATATTTTCAATAACAATTACAATGACAATAAAAATGTCAGTTCTTTACAATGTTCTTATGTGAAGTCTCAGAATAGCTTAATATACCTGAGTAAAATTGTGTAAATAACACTTTTGAGACATTAGTAATGTCATATTCTTGGCATAAAACACGTTTTTGCAAACTGTGTGTGAAGAAAGTAAGACAAATAATAATATCATATTTCTAAGGTAGCAAAGGTCCTGAAAACTACATTATTATATAATTCTAAAAATGTTTAATTCTGCTTGTCTCCCTTATAAGGGTAGAACAACTGCACAATTAATGTTACATACTAGTGAGAACAGAAATAAACTGAGAGAAATAAATAGACTCCTGAGCTGCTTTAAACTCCAGACATACAGTGTAACATATGTCAAGACACAGTCTGCATCCTGTCAAAGTTAAAATACGTCCCAGAAAAACAGTGTGAGCCTGATTCCAGTCTCAGAGACACTGGTACAATTTGGATGCAAACTTGCTGAATTCACTGGTATAAGCTAGATAGAATATTTCCTTTTACGTTCAGACTTCATCATAGAAAGAATTTTATGATACAGAAAGTAAATTTGAGATTATTGTCTATTTAAAATGATCCTTTTGAAGCACATATATGTTTTATTATGCTTTGTGCACATATAGCTGTAGCGTACACTTCATACAAAAGCACACAAAACATTTATAACTTACAGGCCTTTTCTGAAGGCCATTTCAAGACCTCACACCCAAGCTGCAAAGGTCTCCTTGCTACATCAGCTTAGGAAGCACACAAAACATTTATAACTTACAGGCCTTTTCTGAAGGCCATTTCAAGACCTCACACCCAAGCTGCAAAGGTCTCCTTGCTACATCAGCTTAGGAAGCACACAAAACATTTATAACTTACAGGCCTTTTCTGAAGGCCATTTCAAGACCTCACACCCAAGCTGCAAAGGCCTCCATGCTACATCAGCTTAGGAAGCACAGCACAGCTGTTGTGACAAGGCTTTACTATTAATCTGAATAAAGACAAATCATAACAAAATGCTGTCATCTTTTTCCACAACATTTAATTTTCATTCCTTTCAACCATTTTCCTGTTTTACCTTAGAAATCTCTTTACTTGGCTTTCATGTTTCCTGCCTGCATCTCTTCCTGTGCATCACTCATATCCTGTCCATCTCTCCCCTGAAGGTGTCTTAACCTTTACTAGAGAGACTTTGTGTATTGCAGCACATCCTGCTCTGCTCCTTGCCTCCCTCAGGCTCAGGAGCAGTCCATTTCCTTGGGAACATTCCTGTATTGAAAAGGATTGGCGTCATCCTTCATTGCAAGCACTCAGAGGCCTCTGCTATGCACAAGTACAAAGAGAGGAAACAAGGGGAATGTTAAACTTTTGAGGAATAAGGTAATTTGTGACAGACCAGTCTTTGGAAACAAAAGTCAGCAGTGACATTAGAGGGTCAAGAATAGTTTCCTCACAAGCGATGGAGTTATTGATACCATCAGTCTCTTACCTTTACAGAAGTTTATCAAAATAATTTTCACCAGCAACACTAAATGAAAAAGAAATATTTCTACACTTCTTAGTCATAATTTGTCCCCAAAAGCTGCTACTACTCTTGGAGTCACTGTATTCTTCAGTGTCCTACTGTAAATTAATTGCCCTTTTATTGCACTTCCTAAATGCAAGGAAGTGAATGTGACGTGAAAGGAAAAATGATAAAAGAAGTTAAAAGAAACACATCTAAAAGAAGTTGTCTTTTCAAAGCTCACAGTTTCTAATATATCCACCTCTGTATACAGTTCTCTAGATGTCATCACTATTAAAATTATCAAATGATTGTTTAACCTATAATTTTGTCATCAACAGAAAAGAAAAAATAAAAATAAAAATCTGTCCTTTCTTTTAGAGTGTGATATCAGCACTGTTATGATAGTAGTGCTTAAAGAAAGTCAGTGGTGACCACCAACATCAACGGTTCTATATAGACTGCTGCTTTCACCCATAATTTTTGTTAAAAACAATTTTTTCTTAAATCAAAACATTGATCCTCTTTCCCATTTCTCTAATTTGAGCTAAAGACATCTAGGCATGAATAAGAAAAACAATACCAATATTCTGTAAAAAGAAATAATGTCCTGTGGGGAGAAGCCTAGAGTGCCATAGTATTCACAAACAGTGACAAACACTTGCAGCAGAATGGTTACTAACAAGCAACATCTGGTATCTTAATAAACAAATAACCTGCTTTTAATACTATCAGGAAACAAACAAATGAAAAATTATTCCAGGTATACCATAACTCTGTGTATCTTCAATACTGAGTGTTGAGTGACTGCAACATCTGAACCAGTCCTTTATGGACAACTTTGAGGTATGCTCCATTTAGGTACATGTTCTGACTTGTTTACAGAATGATGTTGAAAGAGACTGCAGTGGTTCATCTGGTCCAACTTTCCTGCTCAAGCAGGGTCATCCCAGAGCACCTGGCACAGGATTGCATACAGACTATTTCTGAATATCTCCAGTGAGGGAAACCTTACAACTTCTCTGGGCAGTCTGTTCTAGTGCACAGTCATTTGCATGGTAAGAAGTTCTTCCTTATGTTCAGGTGCATTAGTTTAGGTCTGTTACTTGGTTACATTAGTTTAGGTCTTGTTCAGTGTAAGGTCCCTTCTCAGAAGAGTGGCTCCATCCTCTTGGCACTCACCCTTTAGATATTTATACACATTAGTAAGGTCCCTTCTCAGTCAGTACACTTACAGTAATTGTATATGTCATATGTCTCCAAAGAAAGATGTGAAAGCATTCCTGTTCTGAAGAGTAATTTATTTCCCTAACCAATTTTTGTACTCATAGATTTTCATCTGAGTTTTGACTGAACGTTGAATAGTAAGCATGTGTAAGGTGTGCTTTCACATAAAGTACTGTTGATATGACCTCAAGCTCATTGTATTTTTTGTTTCTTGTTTTCGTAAGACTCTGGTTTTCTGGCTCTTTGCCCAACTTAAAGAGGCAGGAAATGGGAGTATCAAAGACTTGACATTCCTTCTTGTGAAAGGAAGGGAGAAAACACATTCTACTTCATTTTTCTCAGCACAACCTTCTCTCACCATTTTTCTACTGCTTTTGTGTGATTCCATTTATTTCAGCCATTCTCTTCACACAACTAGTTGTCTCCTCTGAGTATTTTTAATCACAGAATGATGAAGGGGTGGGAACATAATCTGTGTCTGGTATGAAATCACTGTGACATTTTGGGAGTGTGGTAGTACTTTCAGTGTCCTGTGAGTGAGACCACGTACTCCTTTGCAGATGAGATAATAGTGCCTAAATAGCCTACTTATGCTTCAGCATAATCTTCTTTCATTTACCTAGCTTTTACATCTTGCAAATGAGAGCCAAGTCTTGTTCTGACACCTTATGAAGTTGTCCCTATATCCTTAAAGATTTCAGAAAATTTTTTGCAACTGTTAAATGCTCAACCATATGGGATTTTCTAGCCTGGAACCTCATGCTCTAGGGTTGTCACGCTCTCATAGCCCCAGTAAACCAAATCTTTTGGAGATAGGTCTTTGCTGGGAGCAGAAGGCATGTAATTTAGGCTCTCGTAGCAAGTTGCCCATGCAGATCAGCAGCTAAACACAGTCATACCTCAATAATTAGCATCGTCATATTCACGGCCTCAGTGATTCACAGAAATTTTTTCCACAACACTTACTCAGTGATTTGCAGAGTGGTGTATAGTTCCACGGGACAGCGCAGCCCCACACCGCCGGGATAGACAGCCAGGCCCAGCTGCCCAGCCCTGCCAGGAGGGAGGAAGTCTTAAACTGTAACACACAGTCCTGCGCAGTCCCATTCTGACCACGGCGGCCAGTCTGGATTTGCCAGCTCATATGCATATGCATCACCACTCCTGCAGCACAGCACCTTTGGAATGTGATCAGGGACTTCTTGTTCCTGGACCAGCATACCCCCTGCAGTTAAAGGGAAAAAACTCCGACTCTGACACTCCTCACCACTGTAAGGGACCCTGGGATGTTGTAGTGTTGCAAAGTTGCCATATTTCTGTCAATAATTTGCCATATTAATGTCTAATCGAGCTTCATGGATTTAATGTTCTATGAGAACCCTACAAGACCCAAATCCCACAAATGCAGAGGTATGACTGCATCACATAAAGGAATGAAGCTACATCCAGCTGCTGCTCTTAAAACTGAAACAAAACTTCGTATACAATAAAATTCTCTTTTAAGTAACATGGTTTTCATGGTACCAAAATTGTGAGTTCAGTCCCTATATGGACATTCACTTAGGAGTTGGACTCAATGATCCTTGTGGATCCCTTCTAACTCAGAATATTCAGTGATTCTTACCTTAGATCAATGCTGCGTACAGCTCAGAGGTGGTCTAGACAACAAGTTCTCCAAATACAGTCATTCAAAATATGGCAAGTGATTTTAATATTTTTAGTCTCCATGTCTCTGAAGTCAGGTGGTTGGTTTTCAAATGAGAACAAAGGCAATAAGTAAGGGATTAGTCATAAAATCTGTCTGTGAATTCTTTTGAGGACTGCACTATCTGCTTTTTTTGTTCCTTTGTGGCATGCAAGGAATTGGACTCAGTAAATGCAAAGTTGCTTTAAACTGTTACATCTAAGTCTTCATCATGAAGCCTTTCTGAAACTCAGCACTTTTGAATTAGGTGGAATATGCAAGACTTCAGTAGTCTGTCCTTGCAGCTTTATTTTTCTGACTTTCTCTTTAGATGGATGATTTGAACCTTCACTTCCATCCCACCTTTTTTTCTGCAGCATGTGTTCATTTTATTCCAGAGAATAATGAAACTGCTATTATGGAAATAAGTTTTGAAAATACATATAAAGTTGTAACATTTTTTAAGGAGGTCACTGCTGATTTCTGGAATCATATTCACACCTTGAGTAACTCCAGCTGATTTATGTAAGGGCTAAATTGGTATAGTTGCCTAACATTTTTTTATTATTATTATTTTGTCCTGCTACTAACTATGTGCATTTTTGTTCATGTACATAAACCTCTATTACAGAATGACCACTAAAAGAAGATTTTGAAAATGTTGCCTTACCTCTGGCCAGCATAAAATGCATTGGTACACACTTTCCAAACCTTTCTCACTATTTCCCTTGTTACATATATAATGCTCATACTGGAGCCAAGTATTTACAGTCCTTTGTCTCCTTTTTGGATCATGCACACACCCCTGAGGAGTGTACACACAAAGCTGAAGGAAGTCATTAGCTTAGGCTTTACTGAATACAGAAAGCATGAGATTTAAAGAATTTACCAACAAATTTAATAGTTCAGTTCAGGAATATGTTATATTGCTCTTGGTTGTAGTGTAGGGGTTAAAGCAGGAAAGCGGGATTCCAGAGGCCTGGCTTCTCTTCCAAAGAATTGCCCTGTCTGAAAGTTCTTCTGCCTCAGTTTACATTCTGTAAAGAAATACAGTGAACCCCCATCACTTCGCGGTTTTGTTCTTTGTGGGTTCAATTAATTGCAGAGGGGTTTTCCACAATAATTCTTGTCTGACCATGTGCAGAGCGCATAACGAAGAGATAGTATGTAAATAAGCTCATGAATACATAAATAAGCCCTGCCCATCACCCCGCCCCCTCAGCCCCGGAGCACTCTGGCAGTGGCGGCCCCAACCCCTTGCTGCAACACAAACAGATGTGTCCAGGGGCTCTAGCAGATGACCATGTGCCTGCAGGAGGCTCCCAGCACCCATGGGATGTCTCGCCGGGAACACAAACACTGTGCTGGTCGCTTGTACATGCCAGCAGTGGGACAACCACCCCTCAGGCCCAGCATCCGTGAGCTGTATGGGAGCGGTGGCACCACTCTGTTTGCAGCGGCTACTGCAAGGAGCAAATGGAATCACTCTGCCTGAATCCAGGGGTGGCACTCTTCCTCTTGTAGGCAGCTTGAGACTGCCGTGGGACCATGAGGGACCGTGCCAAACCCCAGGCAGGGAGGTGCCGCTCTGTTTGCAGCAGCCACTGCAAGGAGCAAACAACACCACTCCACCCACAAGTGAAGAGAGCTCCCTCCCTCTTGGAGGCAGACCAGGACCAGCGGAGTGCAGGACCCTGGCCAGGTGCGCTCAAACCTGGGTTAGGTGGGATTAAGGGTTAGGGCTGAGTTCCAGTTTCATGGCTTCCATCCCGAGAGCTGTGATCCCACCCCACTGCTGGGTCCTCACATCTGAGAATTTGGCTGCGCATGCAGTTGCTATGAGAACTGTTGAGTGACAGCTGGTATGCCCTATCACAGGGCACACACAACCTAAGTTTGGACAGGACACAGCTAAACTAAGGGGACTAGAACTGTAGGCACTGTTATCTTTATTGGGGAAAAACGAAGCTGGAACTCAGTCCTAACTCTTAACCCTACTTAATCCAGCTTCGAGCACACTCAGCCAGGGTCCTGTGCCCATAAGGCCCGGTCTGTCTGCAAGAGGGAGGAAGCCCTCCCCCATCACAGGCAGAATGGCGCCA
The DNA here is from genome assembly GCA_013390025.1 of Pitta sordida. Taxonomy (NCBI): domain Eukaryota; kingdom Metazoa; phylum Chordata; class Aves; order Passeriformes; family Pittidae; genus Pitta; species Pitta sordida. Next base: position 17,859 of record WEKX01002787.1, read on the forward strand.
CACAGTCACCGCTGCAAATGCAGCAATGTTGCCACACCTGCAGCTTGGCACAGTCCCACACAGTCCTGCAGTAATCCTGGTCTGCCTGCAAGAGGGAGGGAGCCCTCACCAGTTGCAGGCGAAGCGGTGCCACTTACTCCTTGCAGTAGTCACTGCAAACAGAATGGCGCCACCATGCCCACACCACACATGGACATCAGGGCTGAGGGGGCAGGGAGAACCTGGTAGCAGCATCACTTGCACTGGGAGCCACCTGAGGAGCCACAGGGAAAGTCATGGGGAGGTGCCAGAAGACACCTCCTGTGTTTTCCTAATGCATTACAGGCCGTGGAACAGTCCCAGGAACACCCCACAGCCACTCTGGAGCTGAGGGGGCGGGGCAACAGACAAGTCTTAATTGCATATTCATAAGTTGGTTACCGTCATGGATTATGGGCTTCCCGCAAGGAAAGGAGACCTGTGGCTCCACAAAAGTAAAGGGATGACTGTAACTGTAATTCATCTCACCCTATGTACTACTAGTATTTCTGGTATTCTTTAGGAACCTATAAAAATGCCAGGAAACTTATAGAAGCAGCATATATACAGGAAAAGAAGTGACCTACAATATACTGCACAACTGAGAAAACATGGGAAAACATAGGAAATCGTACTCAAATAAAATGGAAAAGCAAGGCTGTGTAAGAAAGATGAATGTTTATGAAGGTTATTAAAAGGTACTCCAGAAGGCATTCTTCTAATCTGTGTCACTGGTCAGAGCGCAGTCTCCCTGAAACAAGAACATCTCCTTTGGTCTTCCCCCTAACCCCCAGGCTGTAAAACAGAGTTAAATTCCCAAAAGACAGAGACACGTGACTTCCTCAGAAGATATGTATTTAAATGTATGCATATATATGTATAAATATTCTATGGGTAGCAGGAGATGAATTCTCTCTATTCTCATTCTCTCTAGCCTCTTCTTCTGAGCCAGTGCGACCTTGTGTGAGCAGCTGCAATTCACTTCTCTTGGTCTTCAAGCTTCAGCATAAGATAAGGATTCTTTTCTACACTATTATCCCTTCCATTGAGAGACTTCCTATTGTAGCACAACACCAGTGCTCAGAGGAGCTTCACAGATGGGAACAGTTCAAGAGGAAAGAGGGAAGGGAGACTTTCTTCTAACACTTTTTCAACCTAATGTTGGACAATTTAGCCTACAAAAAAAAACATAATTCCAGACACTCCTAGAGGAAAAGGAGCAGGGACAAGTTTAACTGCTCATAGTTAACTGTTGTGGATACCATGAAATCACAACTCAGTTTATGTTTCTTCATTTTAACTTACTTTAGAATGACATGCATTTGGAAAATCAATACAGCAGACTTAGAATTTTACCAGTCTTGATTGCAGTTGCTACAAGAACCATCTTTCACTTCAGACAGGTCTTCATGATGGATTAATCACATATGAAATCCAGACCTGTTTCAAAACTCTAACTTTTCCATGCTCAGATTATGGTTGGCTCAGATCCTAAATGATGGCCATGTGGAACTGCACAATTATTTAACCCACTGTACCCTTTCAAAGACTGCTATTGCATGTTTCCAAGAACTGCTGTCTTCTGCCTCTTTCCTAGATGCCTCTGAGACCTTCCAAGAGTTCTGCCAGTTTCACATGAGAAGAGACAGAGGTTTGGAGGAAGTCCATATCTCATTTCTTTGGACTCAAAGAGGTCTGCAGCACTGAAGAATAAGCATGTGAAATTATTATGTAATTTACATTATCTGAAAAAATTCATACTCAAGCAACACCTGGAAATTCATAGATAACAGGCACTGAATTTCAAGCAATGTTTTCTGCTTAATATATAATGTTTAGTTCCTTAGCTCTGACTCTGTGTTTAATGAGTGATGATGCATTCTGCTCTCTTTTACTGACCTCACACCCCTTACCATTGATTGGGACAAGCAAAGTGAGGATTTCCTGGAGTTTCAGTAATGTTACTCGGCCTTAACTACAAAAATAGTATCTATAGTATTGGATTGATCTCTCTCTCTCTCCACGCTTGCATGCAGACTAAAACTACAACTCAGATGCAAAATTATTTTAGGTAAATACATACACCTGTATTTTCAGACATAGAGAGTGTTAGTTAAAATACTGAGTACTCTGATGGCAGAGGAAAATGTTTTTCAACACAGTGACAACTGGATGCAGGAATAGCTACAATCTGCAGCTCAGAACAGGTAGGAATCTGATCCAATGCCATGGAAACAGGCACCAGTACCTGTCAGGAGCTGGGAAGTTGCAATATTCAAGGCTTTTTTTATTGCTCCACATTTGTGTCACTGATGTTGAAGCCACACATTACAAAGACAAAGACAAACTCTCAGTACAGAAATGCTATTGAGTAGACTTTGACATTGAAGGTTGCAAAACCAGAATCCTTTTCTAAATATTGAAATTGTGGTTAAATTGTACCTATCAGCTCCCTTACATATAAAATAAACCTGACCATGGCTTCAGGAATTTGAAAAGGAAATCATGATCACTATTTCCTAACTAGCAAGCAATTAGCCAATTATGCTACAGGACTTTTGAAGCATGGTAAATTGACTAACAGATAAAGCTGATTTGTAAACAAAATAGCTGGATNTTTAAGTACACATTTTATAGAATAATAACTAAAGAGTAATATATATGCATATAATATGTAATGTAATACATGTAGTATGTGTATATGTAATCTAAATGTGCAAATATACATATACAATATGTATATATATAATTTTAAATCAAATAAAATCAACTCTTTAATCAAAATTCTTGCTTAAATATCATATTTTAAAATATAACAACTACAAAATACTGTTTGAAAGCATTTCTCTCTTTTCAAATATTCTGTGCTACAGTACATAACAGGTTCCGGTATCACAGCCCAGCACGCTTTTGAATTGGAGAGGAGGCGGATCAGGGACGGGTGCTACCNGAAGTTGCAATATTCAAGGCTTTTTTTATTGCTCCACGTTTGTGTCACTGATGTTGAAGCCACACATTACAAAGACAAAGACAAACTCTCAGTACAGAAATGCTATTGAGTAGACTTTGACATTGAAGGTTGCAAAACCAGAATCCTTTTCTAAATATTGAAATTGTGGTTAAATTGTACCTATCAGCTCCCTTACATATAAAATAAACCTGACCATGGCTTCAGGAATTTGAAAAGGAAATCATGATCACTATTTCCTAACTAGCAAGCAATTAGCCAATTATGCTACAGGACTTTTGAAGCATGGTAAATTGACTAACAGATAAAGCTGATTTGTAAACAAAATAGCTGGATCCAGTCAGAGAAGGAAAATTGGCAGCAGCTGTGAGGCTGTCAGGAGACAGACTGGTGTCACAAGGAGGCTGTTTGGAGCCATGATGGTTTTATCAGCTTCTTTTGTTAAGCATGAGCCAACTATAAGGTTTTTAAAACATGAACATATGTATATGTATAGTTATTTATTATATGTACCTTATCTATTACAGAATCACAGAATATTCTGANACTCTTTAATCAAAATTCTTGCTTAAATATCATATTTTAAAATATAACAACTACAAAATACTGTTTGAAAGCATTTCTCTCTTTTCAAATATTCTGTGCTACAGTACATAACAGGTTCCGGTATCACAGCCCAGCACGCTTTTGAATTGGAGAGGAGGCGGATCAGGGACGGGTGCTACCAAATCGGGAGGTTTTTGTGCTTTCAGGTTCCGGTATCAGAGCCCGGCACGCATTTGAATCGGAGAGGAGGTGGATCAGGGACGGGTGCTAACGAATCGGGAGGCTTTTGCGCTTTCAGGCTTCCGGGTTCTGCCTATATAAAGGCACTAAATTCCTGGGAGC
>WEKX01002790.1:6378-46053 GCA_013390025.1 Pitta sordida
AAAAAAAAAAAAAAAGACTCAGTAGGATGCAGAAAACTGCTGTTATTAAAGCTACGGGATGCAAAACCATGACAGCCCCACCAACTCAACAGCAATATTAAAAGGATTACCTTGAATTTATCTCCAGATCAATCAACCATTTTTAAAACCACATTGTCACTGCCTTCCAGCACAGCCCCTGCTAAAGTTGCACCAATCCAGATTCCACTGTTATCCACACGGGACATCATCAGTAACTTGCATGAAACCAGGCATTTTCCAGCCACAAAGGGCCAAAAGATGAGGGGTTTTTTTCCCCCTAAGAATTAAAAGACAGGCAGGGATTTTTTTATTTGGTGGTTGTTGCTGGTTTTGTTGACTTCTAATGAAAGTTATCAGACAACATATGTTGTTCTGAGTTAGAACCACTTCAATTCCAGAAACTTAGTTGTGGGTATTATTTCAGCAGAGTCATTTTGTTCTCAAGGAAATCTTAAGCTTTCAATAAGGAGTTAAGAAGTCACATCAATTCTGGGGGCCTGATCAGGGATTAAACTGGATTAACAGAACTGGTATGCTTTGGTCCTGTCTCAGACTGCAGTCAGTGTACGTTTAAAGCTTACATGCACTCTACCATGATTTTTCAAAAATATTCCTGCTGGCAAAGCACTGAATATTTCTTAGCCACCTATCACATAAAATACATAATTCTCTGCACTTACTCCAAATGTATGTGCAAAAATAAAAAACACAGACAATTCAAACTATGTTTAATAGTTGGGGTTTGTTGTGGGTTTTTTTCAAGTCCCAATCACACTGTAGCTGAGAAAGCTTGCATTTAAACTAGACTAAGCAATGCCCTCTAGTGCTCTGCAGAGAAATCTGGTACAAGGTCGCTCAAAGCCTTAAAAAATCCAAGTTTAAGACTGCTGCACCACCTCAAGTGACAGTCAACATTTTGAAAGCTTACAGACAACATGCAGCAATCTTAGAATTTTCTGCACATGACTGTGGCCTGCAGAACTATTTGAGATAATTTCTTTTCCTCCCCTCCATTGCTGATATTTGCACCATAATTTCAAATACCATCCATGGACAGTTCTTTACCTTCCCACCTGTGGCACGTGGCAAATCACATGATACTCACCCTGTACCTTCCCCAAGTACACACTGCATTCGGTACCCTGTGTTACTGACCTATCACACAAATGTCATTTTCACCTTGAGAACATTCCTTACAGAGCTCCAAAGCTTAGAGGATTTCCTCACAGCAGTAGCATTCGCAAGATATTGATAAATTGCAAATAGAACTATCCAAATTCAAGAAAGACTTAAATAAAGGAGAGCATTCTCACAGTTAAAAAAAAAAGGACAACAAAACCCTGCAGAGCTATCAAAATCTTTATTTACACTGTGTACACATTATAAAATCCAACTTTGCATCACACTGGAAAAGATTTTATAACTGGAGGCCTGAATAGTCAAGTCTTTGATGAAGGCTGCTCTTAAAGGGGCAGCTGAGCCCATAATTTCTACCATCCATGGCCCTTGAAAGACAACTGCCAGACTCTCACCATCTGGACAGGCTAGAAACTTGAATGCCTTTGATTAAACTTTTAGTCAGACCAAGTACTTATAAAATAATTAAGAACAAAACAATATTGTTGGCCACTGTGCTTGTTACGGCGCTTACTGCCCCTGAAACCAGAGATCAAAAGCCATAACTGAAGGTCAAAAAACAGGGAAAAACAGATTGAACGGAAATACCAGTTTTGCCCATGTCCTCTCTGAAATAAGGGGGGGCAGGGGGGGAAGATGAAACTGTTTATTTTCTGGCAACCTAAGAGGGCTGGTACACTTAGAAAACTGCCAATACAAGGATGGCAGCACCAGAGTCACAAATCACTTAAGCGCTGTGTGATTATGTAGCCACTCGAGAGGGCAGCAACACTTTACCATCAGGTGAAAGATACTGGTATATAAAGTTGCTATCTGGAATTTGTTTCTTGTCTGAACAATTTCAGTAGTTACAAGCAAGACTATTAAGAGTGTTTCACACTCCTATTGGGACATTAACTGGAGCAAGGTTATCACAGGCATAGTTCTTTGGAGGGACACTAGCTTGGCCTGTTTGATACATAAAGCCAGAAGCTTAGATCTTCAGATTAGGAGTCACTGCGCCTTCCAGAAGAATTCATTTGTAAGAACAAAACAACAGAAATACTTCCAAGAACAACCCTTGTTAAAGGGAAAATCTCCAACCAAAAGCCTGCCAGAGTGACAGTAGTTTCGTAAGAATTACTGGATATAAAGAAAACATCCAGTGTGATCAATCCAACAGTAAATTCTGGATTTGATGTGGCACTTGTGAGGAGCCTTTTAGGGCTCTATATCTGAAGCCATTGTGTCTGAGGCTGCAATATAGAATTTGGATGTAGAAGTGGGATCAAACTACACATTTTTAAAATTAGGTTTGACCTAAGAAATTCCATTTCAAAATTTAAATTGCATTCTCCTCAGAGGGCAACGAGTTCTAGCTAAACAAGCAGATACTTTTTTCTCTAATGAGAAGTGGTTACTGCCTAGCATCCTGGCCTGCAAAGAATTTATTTTTGATCTTGTTATACATGTAACCAAATTAAGGGAAAAAAGAAAGCAGCTTAGAGACTATTCAAAAGATGGCTACAGGAAGATATTCATGTTTGTACCACTACGCTAGGAACCAATACTTCTTAGAGGTCTAGCACAATACATCTTTATGCACAGAACACTCCTGGAAAAACTGCTTGTATATATATATTAAGTTTAAAAAAATAAATAAAAAAAGAGCTCTCAGAATCAACTTTTTCCCTGTCACATTGTCATTCTATTTGCAGGGGACAGTGTGGGGAAAGGACCATTCAAAATCTAGGTTCAAAGAAAGCAAGGGAAAGATCCAGGGAAGACAGACATCATCTTGAGAATCCAGTTTCCAGCCTGACTGAACAAAATAGCTTCTCCACTTCCTTCAGTTTATTCAACAGTTCACTGCCTTTCACACACATCTTCACCTTCTCTGGGAAGATGGGAAGAAGCAGAACATGAAGGGAAATGGAGGAAAATGCTTCAACACTCAGCAGAGAGGTCATACACACAAATAGTGTCATATCTTGACAAGATGTGTACTGTTCCATAGGGCTGGGAACATTCTACTAGGGCTTTGCTTGGCAAAGAGGCCAAGAGCGTCCAGGTAATCACTAAAACTACCTGAACTGCAAGCAGTTTCATCAGTGAAGTATAAACAGAGGTCTTCGATTCTTCAGCATGGCCCTCTTCTTGCACAAGTGTTTTGCTCTGAGTCTAGCACAGGTGCATTCTCATTTTCTTTCTGTGTCACCACCTGCAGGTACTTCAGTCTCATGGGAGGGAGCTGTTCATAAAGGTCAAATCCCATAGGGTTCTCTGCATTCAGCATTCTGTAGTACAGCAGGTGCCTTTTCAGGTTCTGAAGAACGAAACAGCAACCATTAAATATGTATGGAAGGAACCTAATCTTTTCCTCCATCTCCAACACAACACAGTGATCTGCAGACAGTGCAATTCCATCACACCCGACATATTTAATTCTATCATCTTCAATAGAAGAGCTATAAAAGGTAAGCTTATTCCAATAAAATCCATTTTTGATTTGCATGTAAATTTCTCCTCTGAACACAACTTCACTGTCTCCTCAACAGCCCCTCACAGGGACTTCTTTGCCAGAAAAACCAAGTGGGGTTTTGAGTGGGATTCAATAATTTACCCTGGCCACAAGAAGGCCAAATGACCCAGTTCAGTAACACAAATGACAGACTTTGGCAAGCTCCTAGAGACAAAGAGAAACCTCACATCTGTTCTGCTCTTTTCAGGGGAAGCATCCAGCTAAGAGTTAAGGCATCTAGTCACTGCTGGCCACCTATTCATAGCTGTGGTAGAATCATTCCTCTAGCACCTCTAAGTGTCCAGATATAATGCTGCTTGGACAAGAGGATGGAAATACAGTACAGGAGACTCATCTACATTTCAACAGGCTTGGTGTTTTGAGTTCAGTTACTATAAAAGCTGGCTAAAGGTATTTATAGATATCACAGGCCAAAATCCTGCTGCTAATCTCTCCAATTAGCAATGTAGTTAAACAAAAATTTTAAAAAAACATAAATAAGTCTGTAAGAACATGTATGGAAAACTTAATTTCTAGGCATGTAGACCGAATCTTGCAGATCCTACCTCATCCACCAACAGCCACGTTTTCCGCAGCATGCTTTTCCGAGCAGCATCAGTCTCCTGGGAACAAAACACATACTTTCCTTAACATGGTGCAATAATACCTTTGCACATAGGCATACAGCACTTCAGGATGATTTGTTCATTATGATGATGAACAGCGTGCTCCAGCAGAAAGCACTTAAGATGGCTATCTCTTGGATCCTGCCTCTCTTCTCTTTCCCCTGATCTGAATTTCAGCAGATTTCTCAACCTTCAGGCAGAGCTGCAGAACTGAGTGAATTGTTAGCACAACTAATCATTGCTAGAGGACCAAGGAAGGGCTTTTGCTTGGTTGCTCAAAGTGAAAGATAAAAGTACTTTGCAGTACTGAGGCCAAATCTTCCACAGAATCACAGAATATGCTGCATTGGCAGAGATCCACAAGGACCATCCCCAAGAGTCACAGCATGTGCCTGAGGCCATGATCCAAATGTTTCTTGAACTGTCAGGCTTGGTGCTGTGACCACTTCTCTGGGGACCCTGTTCCAGTACTCAGCCACCATCTGGGTGAAGAATCTATTTCTAATACCCAACCTAAACCTCCCTTGACATAACTTCAGGCCATTTTCTCAGGTCTTGTCACTGGTCACCACAGAGATCAGTGTCTACCCTTCCTCCTCCCCTCACGAGGAAGTTGTAGACTACAATGTCTCCCCTCAGTCTCCTCTTCTCCAGGCCAAACAAGTGATCTCAGCCTCTCCTCATAGAGCTTTCCCTCAGGGTCGGCCCTTCACCATCTTTGTTGCCCTCCTTTGGACACTCTCTAAGAGCTTAATATCTTTCTATTGCCTAAAACTGACACAACATTCAAGCTGAGTGGAGAGCAGAGTAGGACAGTCACTTCCCTCAACCAGCTGGTGATGCTTTGCCTGATGTCTCCCAGGACACAGTTGGCCCTCCTGTCTGCCATGGCACTGCTGACTCATATTCAACTTGCCATCAACCATGTCCCTGAGACCCCTTCCCACACCACTGCTCTCCATGATCTCATTCCCCAGTCTGTACAAACATCCAGGGTTGCCTAGGGGCAGAATCCAACACTTTCCACGGTTGAACTACACATGGGTGGTGATTGCCCAGTCCTCTAATTTGTCAAGGTCTCTCTGCAGAGCCTCTCTGCCTCCGAGGGGGTCAACAGCTCCTCTCAGTTTTGTATTGTCCGCAAACTTGCTTAGTATCCCTTCCAGTCCCATGTCCAAGTTGTTTATGAAGATGTTGAAGAGCACGGTGCCTAAGATGGAAAATGTCTTTGCAGGAAAAAAACCACGATGTACGGAACCTGGGATAGGTGAACTGCAAAGTAGCGAGGGATTACTGTAATGCAAATACTTTTGGATATAATGAACAAACCTGCTGCCTCATGGCAGCAGAATTCTCAAACAGCTGATGAGTCTTCAACACATTTGATTACAATCTTTGTTCTCAAATCCTAAGCTCAGTGACTTACCAGAAGCCATATCGGGGAGAGCAGATGCAAACCCTAAAGATTCCAGCCCAGAAGCCTCACTATCCATAACCTACCTGCGTCACGCTTTCTTGGGAGAAAATAAAGCTGTTCACATGAGCCACAGCCACCACGTAAAGAACAGGGCACCAAGTGTGGCGCAGTGCACCAGTGACCAGTGTTCGGAAGTAGAGTCGCAGGAGGTTCACGTTATCCTCAGGAGGAGAAGTGTATCGCTCAAGAGGCACAGGAAACTGCAACAAATCCATACAGAGGCAATTTTTGTCAGGGTCTAAGTAATGAGGGGAAGTTCATAACTTCTAGGGTGCCCTTCCCCAGCTGTTTGTGCATGCCCACCTATACAACATGATGTACCTCAGTGGTATGAGCTTATTTGCAGCAGAGCTACTACTGCCCACATTGACTGATGTGATGTGTCTTGACAAAGTGTTCTCAAGATCTCTTCAGCGTTATGGAGAGGTGATTTACTGATCCCATCATTGCAGCTGATTTTTGGTACAGGTAAGAAGAGTGGTTCAAAGTAATAGGACAGTACTTTTGACAGCTCTTCTAAATTATCTCTCTCATGCTCTGCTCACTCAAAAGAAATACAGTCCTACACTTGACAGACCAAATTTTCATGCTGACTTACCCAGCAGAGCACATTTCCCTTCATACCCACAGCCTATAAATTAGAAGAAGGGTCTCAATCACTAGACCACGCTGAATGTAGGCCAGTTTCCACTGAAGACTGAGCAATTTCACAACTCCTGCCCTCCACATATACGTATTAGATGCTTTCAAAGCAACATTCAACAGGTGTCTGAAAATGATTATGTGACAGGGACCTGCACCTACAGTTCTTCAGACTTATAGTCAATCAAGCTGTTTAGGAAAAAAATGTAAATACTGCTGTTATAGCCTTAAATCAAAACAACATTGCTCTCCATTGCAGGAGTTGGATTCACTTCAAGGAGAATGAAAAGATTCTAAGCAAAGAAAGCATGATTATTCTACTGGAATAGAGAAATGAAGAAGAAGGAGAAGGGCTGGGATGCACATATCAATATTGGAGAATCACAGGCTAGAACCCAGTAACCCAGAAACAATCAGTGGCAGGCAGCTACTCTAAGCCAGGATTACCTGATGTAATGGCACTCCAAGTGCTCGCAGGATGTTTGTGTGCTCCCCAAAAACAGAGAGACGCAGTTGGACACTGAAACGCCTCTGTAGAGGTAGAAGAACAAAGACTCCAAAAAGTGGATCTCCAAAGGAGACACCTTCAAACTGCTCAAGGAGGCTTATATAGAGATCGTGGAAGGATGCCAAACCAGGGAGAGGAGCATCCAGGTTCAGGGAGTCCAGGGCCTTGGGTTGGCAATACACAGAGAGAAGGGCAGCTGTGTAGCGGTGGATTGGTGCTTCCATAAAGAGATCATTGCCTGTGAGGAAGACGCACATAAGCCGTGCAAGTTTGGCAGCAGTAGGGATGCTCTGAAGGGTTTTAGCACGCCAGGTTTCCAGTAATAAGACCCATTGCAAGTTCCAAGTCACAGTGTTGACAAGATCAAGCGGGAGAGAGTTCAGTACAGCCCCATGCGTCTCCACATTAGTTACTTTGTTGTAGAGGCTGATAAGTGGAAAGAATGGCCAATCTGAAGGCAGGATGGGTCCTTTGACTTCAGGAAGCAGCATTGACTGGATGAGATAATTACGTCCTTGGTAGGATGCCTGGGAATGCACAAGGGTAGGCTGCAAGTGGACAAAATGAGAAAGGTAGCAGGAACGAATGAAAGGCAGGTTCTGGTATGATTCTCTCAGCAGGGCACCACGAGTAACCTTTGAAACAGATGCTGCTGCACAGCCAGGCTGTGCCAGTTTTGTGCTGGTATCCAGATGCAGGATATCAGAGAAGTCAGCTGCTTCTGGCCCGCCAGCTTTCCCTTCACTGTAAGATAAAGATAAACAACAGTTTAATAAACAAACAAGAAAAAAACCCCCAAAACATGAAACAAACTAAACACTATAAATTCTTCTCTACAATCTTTCTGGAATAGGAAGAGTAGTAGTATATTCACAGCACGCTCAACACTTTCTACAGCATTCAGCTATTCTAATACAGAGCGCGTGCAAAGCACCAGCTATCTTGGTATTGATAGGGAATTCAGAGAACCACATTTGGAGTCAGCAAGACTGAGGCTGTGCCATAAAAAACCCCCACATGATGCCAGCAGTCTGGCATAGAGGCTGAAATCTCTTTTCCAGAGGCAGTCTACTTACAGATGTCAGGGTGCTGAGACGAAATGCTGCACATCATATAAGGCCTACCTGAATCACTAAGACAATTCTCAGAACAGGAGCTTTGCAGTTAGCAGTGGCAAGGTCAGAGGAATCACACAGACTGATAGAAACCATGTGTGTTGAACATGTTTGTCAAATCCACATGCCATGTTCTCAAACCAAAGACTGACCATTTTGATGAACCACCAAAAAAACCAAAACGCCACCACACAAACACACAAATCCACTCACAAGCTTTCCTTCTTTCTGAAAGAAACAGTGTCCCCTTGCAGCACTTTTGTTCAATCGTCTACAAGGAGGCTAATTTCAAAGAGCTTGTGATGAACAAAATAAACTGTTACCATAGTCTTGCCCAGATATTAGAGGCTACATATTTGAGATGGTCCTGATTTCTTCCAGTGCAAGGTGGAAGACATGGCATTTGTCAAATCAGCAAAAAACTGTGTAAGAACGGTTTGAGAAACATTCATTAAGCCTTTCTGGCTATGTCAAATTCCCACTTATTTTCTAGACTCGCTACTCTCAGGATGGCACATGATGGGCCTTCGTGAGAATCAGCTCTATCAGGAATCACACAGGCCTTGTCACAGAGGAAATCAAAAGAAACTGGTCACATTTTTCAACACTGGTACATCAGAGAGGAATGTGCAATCACATTCCTTGTCTGATTAAAAGCCTTAGTGCCTGGAGAATAACTAAAATTCAAATACAGGCCATTAAAGGCCAAAAATTATGACAAAATTGCAGTGCCAAACTGATTTTTCCATTTTTACCAAGTTTTCCCACATACTAGATTAGCTAAAGGAAAAAACGCAAAGCTTACAGAAGAAACTCCGGATTGAAGGCAAGATCCAGTAGGATGGTGTGAGCCAAATGCTCGCTCCCTGGCAACAGACGGCTTAGCAATGCCATGGCAACACAGTGATGGAGTGAGGCCTGCTGGGTGTAATCCGGACAAGTGTCTGCCTGTACAGGAAACAAAACAACAGATAACAGCACTGTATCATTTGTCGGCAAACACAATAAACAGGACAGGAGGATCAAACAAGCCACACATCTTGATGGAAAGTGAAAGACTGAAGCAGACTGCAAGAGCTGTCAGCATTCATAGAGATCTGTTTTCTTCCCCTGACTCCCTCAGATAGTCAGACATCTTTTTTAGCACTAGAGTTGAAAACTTTGTTCTGACTCTATCCCAAAAGACAGGTACAACAAAATTCTGCCATCCAAAGTATTTTGGAACTAAATCCCCACATCAGTAACTGTAAAGATGTTATTTGCTAATGGGGCATAGAAGTCAGCTGAAGTCACCAGATCAAAGTCAGATACAAGAAAGAACATAGATGTGAAGAGCAGTTGCCAGTGAAGTCAATTCCCTAGGTGAAAGAAATGAAAGGACTAATAACGATACCATTCTCCGAGCCAATGCTAACACAAAGTACTGCAGGTGATATTCATGGCGTAGGATCCACACAGATGAGGGAGTTACAGAGGGAGGTCCAGTCTGCCAGCTTTGATGCAGATAATCCTTCAAGCCTCTGAAGCCCAGCACAGAGCTGTACTATAAAGGAATCACAAGTAGAGGCAAATACTATTAAGACACACATACTATTTGTGCTTTGAGGAAAGCAATACACAGCCCTCTTCAAGGCCTACTCCCTACCTTTTCACGTGACAATGTTGGCTACTCCAAAAGAGACACTTAAAACTAGCCTGATAAATATCTGCTTTTCTGCCTTAGGGCTCACCTGCATCCATCATCACTATTCCCAGACAGGTAACTAATGGTCACTGCCTACATAACGCTTCAAAAGGTAGAAGTCTGGTCAGTGGCTTAACGTATTTTTCCTTTATCTGGCCAGATATTTCTATTAGTAACCAGTCAGCTAATTCAACACAAGGTGACAGAGGAAAGCTTATGCTAGGTACTCTCTCCAGGGCTCAGCCAGTTTCCCTTCAGAGTGTGTAATCTTCCATAAGTCACTAATTCTAAAAATTCGGGACAAACAGAAGTAGGAAGGAACTTCTTCAGTCACTGTAGCAGTCACTGTCTTGTTTAATATTATTCTGTTTCTCTTTCTTATATATGCTTCAACCATGCCTTTCCTCCACTGATATTCAAGCTACTTATTCTGCCCAGTCAAACAACAGTTTTTCAGTTCTCAATATTCTTCATAAATCCATCCTTTAAGCATTATCTGCTCTGTAATTTCAGCTTCTTGGTGTCAACTGGAGATTAGAAATGAAAGACAAGATACTTTTCAGATGCTCATGCCACCTATCCAGAAAAAGGGGGTATTTCTCTCAGTAATACTTTGATAGTTTCAAACAAAAAATGCACAGCAATTTAACAGTTCGAACATCTCTTATGCCTGGGAAGATACAAATACTAGCCTTCTGCTCAAGCATACCATCATTCACCTAGAACTCACAGTGAAAGAGACTAGTCTCACCTTGCTGGTCAGGCCCTTGTGAACGTGAGTGATGGTATTGATGAGAAACAGGAGGGCAGTGAGGAAGGGGAAAGGTGACTTGGACCCAACCAGGCTCAAAGGAGGTTTGCCTCCAGTGCAACTCAGAGATGAAATGCTGAAGACAGATTCTGGTGCTGGGGAACAGGACAGAGGGTTGCACAAAGCAGAACATGGCCTGTGTGAACAAATAAAGAGAGAGGGGTCAGGTCAAAAGTACTCATACTGCTGAGGAATTACCTCATAAGGAATGTTACTTTCTGTTTCAACTGAAGACTGTGCAAGAAAAAAAAATTAGTATCACTGCTGGTCCAGTAAGAACTACTGCCATACAAGCTAATGCCAGTGAGCTGTCATGAATTCTTATCTTCAGCTAAATTGAGATGAGCAGAAACACTGATCCAGTGACGCATCTCTGATGTCAAACATTTGAAAGCATTGCACCTTTGATTAAAAAAAACCCCAACCATCACACATTTCCCTACATACATACGCAAAGCAGGCTAATAAAGCTGCCCACCCACTCAAGACATTACAATAATAAATTCACAGGCAAAGCCAAAAAGCCAGATTATATCTAAAATCCACACTGCAAAAATTCTGCCTTTTACGTACTCCTGACATGCATGTTTTTAAATTCTATTCAGAAAGAACCTAGGTTTAATGTACATGAATGTGACCGTGCAAACCACTCTTGGTGTGCGTTCTCTACAGGTGAAAATGGAACTTTTCATACCAGCAGTGCCTGCAGGGCCCACACTGGATACACCATGTCTGTACAGACAAGGCCACCACAAGGAAGAGTGAACATAAGCATCCTGCTCAGTGGTAATGGGGCAATAGGAAAAACTGCGTCAAAGATCCATATCATTACTCTGTGACAGAAAACTCTTTGCTTAAAAGCGTTGCTCTTTGTAGCACTAGCATTAGGTGCAGAAGATGCATGAACGCATCTGGGGCTCACAGAGCACCCTCAACTCCTGGTCCTAATCTGCCCAGAAAGTTCAGACAAAATTGTGAAAATATTCAGGCAGGGATTAGCTGATTCTTCATTTTTCACCAGCCAATGTTAAGAACAGCCTAGGAGAATTCTTGCTGATGGGCTTTTATAGTCTGATTTAACCCATTGTTTTCAGACCTCAAGGACAGGCAGAAAGGGGTCTAATGAATGCTTGTGTTGGAAGCTTTGGTGCCAAGAGCTTCAGACCTCAGTTCTAGTCATGAAAGAATTTGGGCCAAACTCCTTGGTGACCATTCAAACAGCACTTAAACATCAAAATTTCAAGTGCTTCCCTGACTACCAGTTGGGCCTTTGAGGTTCCCACTCCCCTGTCCAAAGGATTGAGCCGAGTAAGGAGGCTCCCTCTACAGCAGAAAGACAGAATATCTGCAGTGCTTAGCCGTTCCCAGAGTCAGAGCTTATGTTATCCCCGTATGTGGCTTTTCTCTCTTCCACATAGGGGCTTTCAAAGCTTTAGTGAAGCTCCACAGGAGCATGAATCTAGTGAAAATACTTCATATAAGCAGCATCACACAGAGCACATGAATGGTACACGTGCACACACACTTCCTCACATAACTGGGACCCAACTAACGTATTGATTTTTTTTTTAAAGCAGTGAAATCAAATAAGAATCAAAGCCAAGAGCGACTAAAATCAACCCCGAGATTAGCTCAGATAGTTAAAGCATGGTGCTCATAATACCAAGGTTATGGGTTCAATCCCTGTATGGGCATTCACTTAAGAGTTGGACTCGATGATCCTTGGGGGTCCCCTCAAACTCAGAATATTCTGTGATTCTGAAACTGATATGAAAAACACAGCTACATGGTAAAGCAGAGATGCACCAGTAGAAAAGAAGGAACTGAAGAACCTCTGTGGCCATAACGCTCTTTCTGTGAGGGGAAAGAGGACAAAGCAGTGTATAGACAGAGCCTTGCTGCATTCTAACTCACACACCAGGGGCATACATGCACAGGGAAAAGAAATGGGAGAGGGGAGAACTGTGACACAGTACAGTATAGAAATGAGTCTTTCTTAGCTTCTGGCAACAGCATCTTACACTGAAATGGTTTTACCTGAGCAAGTCCCACATGTTTTGTATGGCTGGCTGGCCAAGAAGGGGCTGCAGCACTTCACATGTCAAACGCTCCAGTTCCTCTAAGCAGTCAACTGGATTGACTGATGGCTGTAGAAGACATGGCGAAACACAGGAAATGGTTATATAAAAAAAAAACCAACAAAACTAAACATGGCATTACCCTGAGATTAGCTCAGATAGATAAAACATGGTGCTCATGGCACCAGGGTTGTGGGTTCCCTCTCTGTATGGGCATTCACTTGGGACTTGGACTCGATGATCCTTGTGGGTCCCTTCCAACTCGGAATATTATGTGACCCTGTGAAAAGACAGTGAATGACAACCATATTCAAGTGAGGAGAACAACACAGACCCATTTAATCTCTTTTTCTGTGTTTATTATCTTTCAAACAGACCATATAACCTATAGAGAGATATATAACTCTCTAGCTGGCTCTAACAGAGGCCAGCTGGCCTCACCGCTCACAGTGTGGAAGCTGAGAACTGGCACCTCAAGGTGTTCTTGCACTCAAGTATTAAAATGCATGACAGACATTCTTAATTGGCTGGAAGCAAGGTATGGAACCCTTGGAATCAAGATTCCCTAAACGAAAACTTGGCTGAAACCCCCTCCTCATACTATCTACACCTTTCAATTTAAATTGAAGATGACACAAAGATGATCAGAATTACCCTGAGATATCAGAGTGGCATCATGAGGGATAAAAAAAAAATCAGCCGGAAAAAGTGTGATTGACCTACTCATCAAAGCATGACTGTGGATGAATACTGTACAGAGGAGGAACTGTGGCTTTTAGAGAACCATCCAAATTCTTCTGACCCTACTAAGCAATACAACATATTCCAGGTTGAAGGAATGTGCAGGCAAATTTTAATGCTCTTTCCCTTCATTAGAATGCTGCTTTGTGATACAGAAACATTTATTTCCATTACATAAAATCCAACTTTCCCCCAGGTGAAATCCCCCCTCCAGAAATCAATAAAACATCTGTGAAGATGTTTTCAGTATTTTAACAAAAATATTCCAAGAAGGTCCCAGTGTACACTAATCTAGTTACTTTACAAGTTGATTTTTTTTTTGCATTAATCTATTCAAAGGTGCTACACACAATTTTATTTCTTTTTAATCAGCTAACTACAGGTAGATGATTGAACTTCTTTTAAGTGGGAATTAAAAAAAGACAGCATATTATAGTTCAAGGACTTAAGAAATTGTTCTGTCAGCCACTCTCCTCAGATATCTGCAAAGGTTAAAAATGAGTATTAACCTCTTGGTTATCCTGGTTGTCTAATGCCAAGGACAGTTACAACATGTGAAGGGTACTACTAACCTTTGGGGCACTCTTTGAGAGATACTGGCCATTTTCACCCCAGCCCAACTAATAAACTCAGCTGCTTTTGGCAAGTTTCAGAGGAGCAGCAGAAGTGTGAAGAACTACAGCCATTAAATTACCCCTGCACCTTGAAGGCAGCTCTCCCAGCTTAGAACTCAGGCATGTCAGTTGGGCAGTAAAGAGGAAAATTGTATTTATCTTTAGAACATGAACCTTTAAGGTAGCTAAAGCATAAGACATTATTCTTCAACAGCATCTTACTGAAGCGTCACCTTCAGAAAACTCCCTTTAAAAGACGGTTACATACTATAACTGTAACTGCAAAGAACTTGACCCTGAATTTCAGTGGAGTAACAAATAAATTTATCTGTATTGTTTCCTATCCAAAATTCATACGTTATGACTTTTAATGTTCATTTTCCAACCAGATGACTGCAGCATAGGTGTCTGCATGTAAGTTCTCAGACTAAAGCAAATGCAAAAATGCATGGCTTGATTTATCCCAGTAGGAGAAAGGATTGCCAGGCTAAATTAGGTTGTATTTGCTTCACGCTTCGGATCTCTACAGTAAATCAGAATAATCCCCACACTACCACCTACCTTGACTGAGACTCTGATCCCAAAGGAAGAAAGGATATCTGGCACACCTAATGTACAGGATCAGCAGATTCACGTGATCATGAATGTCATGCAGCCTAAATATGAGCTGTGGTAACTAAAATCCAGGTCTCAGCTGGATGCCTCTGTCTTATTCAGGACTGACTCTACTTTCAGGTATTTGAGGTAATACACAAGCTGATGCTGTTGAGATGGGAATACAACCTGTGTGTTCAGACCTTACCTGTTGGCTGGAAGCACTGTAATAAACTCCAAAGTAGATAACACAAGCTGTGGTCAGAGGTTGGAGAGTTTGCCAAGTTTCTGTATAGGGTATCTCCTGAAGAAGTTTTTTCAGATTTGTCTCCATGAAATGCTGTAAGCCTGACACTTGATTCCACGCTACTGGAGGAGGTGGAATCCGCTCACTGTCTTCTGAGCTATTACTGAAACACAATGACAGAATGACACACACTAGCAAATACATCTCAGAAACAACTGTCACTCTAAATCATCAGTTTTAATATAAAGATTCCCAATTCCGTCCAGTCTGGAAGGAAACATCCAACAACAGTAACTAGGGGAAAAAAAGGGTTTGCATATTCCAACACACCAGATCAAATCAATTTAAGCAGAAAGGATAAATGTAGGATCTACTTATAAAAGTTGAAGTTTTTTCTCCTGCACTACTCTGACCCCGAGCTATGCTCTAGCTTTACCAGACATGCTGTCTCAGTACTCAGCTTTAACTTAAGAGTTTCTTCCTTTCCACCAGAAAACCCACCTGTGTCTTCAGCAAATCCTACCGCTTTCATCTCTATCAAAACCAACCACCTCTTAATCCTGACTCATCTTGGTCTCTCTCATCTCCTCCAAACCTCAGGGAGGTTACTTTCTTTACCCCAAAGGAAAGGTCAAAGGAGCTTCCTAGTTCCTTTCAGCAGAGCATTTGGCTAACACTGCTCTTCTGCTCCATAGCTGAACACAGATGTTGACTCCTGTCTCTTACCAGGCCAGCAGACATACAGCTGTCAGACTAGACATTGCTTCTGATCGTATGTCAAAGGGAATATACCCCTACACTCCACCATGCAAGGATTTAACATGTGGGACAGTAAACCATTGAAAATGAAGAGGGGGGGAAAAAAGGTGACAGCCAGGTCTCCAAACCAAAGAAAGGGAAGGCAGGATACCAACTACTCAGATGCACAGAATTGGCAGAGAGAGCCTACCTGCTCAGCTTGGCCTGCAGCTCTGCTGTGTAGCCTGCTGTTTTTGTCACTTGTATCAACAGAGTAACTACTGTGGCAGCTCGCTGGACAGCCAACTCAATCATAGGGCTCTTCCCAGGGAAAGTGCTGAGCAGCTCCGGCAGGGACTGCAGTATCCTCACCAGTACAGGGTAGAGATCACTATAGTATGAAGCACAGAACAGATGAGGTTGGAATGGGTCTCTGGAGATCAATTGTACTTCAACTCCTGGCTCAAGTCAGCTCAGCTGGAGCAAGATTGCCTAGGGCTATGTTCAACTGGATTTTGAGTATTTTCAAGGATAAGAGTCCACTTTCTTGCTGTGCAACATGCTCCAGTGTTTGATTGCTTTTACAGTAAAAAAATTTTTATTACACAAGTGAAATTTCCTGAATTTCCATTTGTACCCACTGATTCTGTACCTTCACTTGATACGGCTACAGGAACCTGGCTCTATCTCCTTTACACTCTCTCATCACATGTTTATAAAGATTGCTAAAATGAGAATATGAGAACCATCACTGTCACCACAGTAACAAAAGTAAACAGACATAGAAAAAAGATGACAAAGGAAGAACACTGCCATTCCAAATTCATCTGAATAGGATCTACCTAATACTCTGTCTCCAAGGACTCTGATTATCAAGAAAGACTACTTTGATTTTATTCTTGCAGGGGAATAGTTCTCAGATTCTCAGCCACAGTATGTACAGTTACAATCTTACAACTTCAAGGAATCTTCTGTTTCTTTCCTCAATATTATTTACAGTGCTAAAATACTATGAATAGTTTTTCCTTTTTTCAATTAATATACCCGATTGTGCTGAAGAACACAAAATGCTGTTGTAGATGAGATTCTCCCTTCTGAAACTCAGTACTGGCCTCCCTTCTACTCCTCTTCAGAGCAACTCCAAAGCCATCTCTCTGTTTCAAATTCAGTACAACTACAGAAAGAAGATTTAACATTTGAGCTAGGTCAGACCTATCCAGTGTGGACCTTAGTGGTCAAGCACAAGAACTGAACTTGTGCAGTCTGCCTGCACAAGTCTGCCTCGCTCAGCATGCACACCGGTGACAGCTGCCCTATATCAATCAGATTTAATCCTGGGTCAACTGCGAACTGGGTGTCTTGAGATCACACACATACAGATTATTCATGGCTTCAAGCGGAAAAGAATGCAGCCCTGTCAAGTTACAGTGCTCTCCCACAGCACAGAAGAGAAACAACGAAATACCAGTGTTTAAACACAAGAGATGAACAACAAGAGAAAGAAAATGCTCATCACAAATACTTGTACAAACTGAGCTTTACTGCAGAAGGTCAGAGAAAGTGAGATATGACACCTTGAAGAGAATAGAGCCCGTGCCTAGAGAACCCTCTATTTGGCCCTCTGGAAGGGGGTGTCCATTTTCTCTGTTGTGCCCTCCACCTCCATTTGTTCAGCTTTGGGCTGTACCTGTAGAGATCACAGGCCTGACCATAGCCAGCAGCCACAGCCCACAACCGGAAGGCTTCCGTGCTCAGCCTCATGGCTTCTTCCCTTGGCAGAAGCAGATCCAGCGGGTCTTCAGCTATAAATCGACTTAACCGACTCCTCATTTCAAATTTGTTAAGCTGTAAAACAAACAAAAAGGAAAAGAACAAACAGCACAAAAGACAAAGGGATAAGGAACATCAGTTGCATGATTCATTACTCTGACACATAAAAAGAGTTGCAGATTTCAATTCATGTCACTCTAAACTCCTCTCTTCAAATCTGTCTTTATTGTGTGCAACTTCAAGGAGCACACTACAAAGGACTAGTAAATGGTCAATGGCTATTAACAGAGAAGTATTCTTGGAAGGAACATCTAGGGGTACCAAAACCATTCCTAACATAAATCAACTACATCTGAATCATTTCTGACAGAGGTTTTTCTAGCCCCTAAACACTAGTCTTGTGTGCCTTCTGCAGCATGTAACTGATATTTTTAAAAAATATGTAATTATCCTTCCTTAAATAGTCTTAAATAGAACTCTGCTAAGATTACACGTAAAGATACACCTTATGGAAAATACTGTATAAAAAATACTGAACGGATGCTGACATTCTTTTTGGGAGGTCACATTAAATGCCTTTCAGAGGTTCTACAACCTAAATCTTTCTATGAGTCTGTGTTTATTTTATAAAAAGGGTACCTCCTGACTATTACTTTCAAAAGGTTATAGAATTTTGATGCTTTGGAAATGTTCTGAAGTTATTTTAGTATTGAATTAAGCATGACATGACTCATTTGCAGTTCTCCAGAAATAATTTTTATCCTCCCCTACAACTGAGTATTTTTACTTAACCATGAAAAAAAGAGCTTCTCTTTCCTCCTCCCACACATACAAAAGCTTGTGTGTGCTCTGTCTAAACAAATGAGGTAACAATGTCTTTTTCACAGCACAAGGACATATTATAGGTAATTTAAAATTCAAATGCTTTAGAGAGATCTTGCAGAGAAATCAATGCACACCAACAAGAAAGCAAAGGACTTGATGAATCAGACTATGAATTCTGACACTCCTCCTACAGAGCAAAGGACAAAGTCAATTTTACTTCCAGGAGGAAGATGGAAGACCTTTGGCGTTAGCTAAAATAATTTCTTACATTGAAAGTTTTGGTTCAGTTTTTGTATTATCCTTCTTGCCCATGTTCAAGCGTGTGTAAAAAGCCAGATGAGAGTGCAACAGAACCAAAGCCTCAGCATCAGGAACCTTGTAAGCAATTGCAGGGCTTGAAATACCTGGAATACACAGTGCCTGAAGCAGAAAATTAGCTGATTATTACTCTAATACAATCTTATCACCATTTATGGCTTTTAAATATGGCACTACCCATCAGCAGCACATTATTCTTTATAATTTATAGCACAGATTGGTGTCCTTCTGTTGATATTAGCAATTTCCTGGATAGCAATTTGTTAGGTGCTGCTAACAATACTGAACCCTAAGAAGTGTTCTTTGCACTGCAGTGGGTGCTGTTCTCTGCAGATTTTATGCACTTATAATACCAGCATGACAACCTATGTGAGCGAATGCAACTATCTCTGAAGTGGAAAACCTGTCCAGAAGCTGTTGAGAGGAGTTGAAAATATTGCTAAGTGACTTCAGTGCTATTAAGACAAATTAATGGCTAGGGTTGTAAAACACAAGGATAGTGATTAAGCATCTGGTTTATACAGTCCTGTGCTACTTATCACTGGAACACGGGAAAGTACAGAGCACCACACACCAGTGTGTGTTCTAAACATCTGCTACTGGTCAGCATCACTGTGCTGTGCTCTGTGATTCTGCCATAACTGCACTATGTAAACCATAAAAAAGCAGAGAAATGCTTGAGACAGCTCTTCTACTGAAACACAGCAGAATCATCATTATTTTAACACTATCAACAATTCCTTGAAAACATACTGACGAAACTTCTTCACAATGATTATTTCAGCTTCAGGTCAGAGTCACCTTTAATTAAACTTCTCTCTTTACTTTGAAAGTAAGGCACGGAGAGCAAAGGCCTTTATAATCAGAAATACTCTTCTGAGAACCACTCACCAGTCTGGCTGCTGCATTTCGGCCTCCAGATGCCAACACTCTGATGAACTTCATAGCACTGGCACAAGCAACTCCATGGAGACTGGTAAGTAAAAATCCTGGTTCAGCCACTTGGGGATCCCATTGAGTAGGGAGAAATTCCCGGACGATGGTCTCAATCAACCGAGGACAGTCAAGCAGCTGCAGAGGAATAGCAGCAGCACAAATAACTAAAGGTAGGCAGTTATGTAGGCATGCAGAACACATGCAAACAGACAAGTTTGTCTGATCTCCTTGCCATAACTGTGTCTGCTTATTTCTTCCCTTTTTCAAATCCTTCTCCACCATTCCCAAGCTCCCATACAATGGGAGATTTATACCTGGCTACATGCTTCAGAGGAGTGCCTTGCTATGTGGGTGAGGATGTGCAGTATATCCAGGACTACTGACGGAACAGGTTGCAACACCTCCAGGATGTACCTCAGCCGATGTTGGATCCGTGTCTTCAGAAGTCCCTAAAGGGTGTTAAGAAAAAAAAAATCCATTATGCTTGGAATGATTGCTCCCTGCAATTCAGTTGCTGGGAAAAAAAGCAGATTCAATTACATTTTCTCCAAGGATAGTTTTAAAATTAGCAGTGAGGAAACAAAGAAATAAGGTTCTGTGGATTTGCAAATACACTAGCAAATGAGCAAGAGTTACCTCAAGAGTGCACGAACAACTGAACTTCTGCTCTGAATCAGACTACTGGTGGGGTTTGGATATTTGTGTTTTCCAGAATACAAAACTGCAAGTAACAGGGAAAAGGAAAATAACTTTCCCTAGAATGGACTATTATAACCTGTTGTTGCTGAAAGGAGTTCTCATACTCCTTGAATCATTTTGGCTAAATACCACCTCCAGCTAGTGCAGCACTTTGACAATATCTGTCATGTCAGAGAGAGCAGACAGAAGCAGAGAACAGATATGAACTTTGGTAGTAGGAAAAGAGATGCATAGACATGAGGTGTTTTTTAACTATGGCTCACTGAGTAAAGACTGAGTAAAAATCAGTGGCAGTACCAGGAAACAAACCTTCAGTTTATGTAACAGTGTTATTCCTGGTTCTGGAAGAGGCAAATCTGTAACACCTGTGTGTTCTACTGATACTGGTGCTGATAACGCCAAGGTCGCGGGTTCGATTCCCCCCTGACCAGTTCAGCAGCGTTACAGAATACTCGTTTTACAATCTTATTCTATTACATTAAAACTANCAGAAGCAGAGAACAGATATGAACTTTGGTAGTAGGAAAAGAGATGCATAGACATGAGGTGTTTTTTAACTATGGCTCACTGAGTAAAGACTGAGTAAAAATCAGTGGCAGTACCAGGAAACAAACCTTCAGTTTATGTAACAGTGTTATTCCTGGTTCTGGAAGAGGCAAATCTGTAACACCTGTGTGTTCTACTGATACTTTTGCTAAGTTGTAGCCAAGCAAGTTGCAGTTCCAGGCCTGACCAGTTCAGCAGCTAGTTTAAATACTCGTTTTCCAACTGTGTGGAGTAATTTGGTCATAACAGCCAATATGTAGGTGTGAAACAGAATTTCACAACAATGAGAACAGTGGGGAATTTTATCCCAAATACCTTCTGTGTTCACGTCACTTGTTCCAAGTTAAAATCCATTACGCTGAACCATGCAACTGCTTCCTGAATTACAAACTGATCTCATGCCTATCTAGAACTCTTCTGTTAAGTTTTTCAAACAATGTCACACATGTAGTAGAACACATCTGAAATCATAAGGCCTCTAACCAAGAGCAGATGCCCAGGTAGAGTAATTTATTCACCCAGTGATGCTTTTAAACCAAGTGCCATTGCTCAAGCAAAAGGACTAGATGATCCTAAGGGTCCCTTCCAACTCAGAATAGCCTATGAGCCTGTAAGTCCCAGGTTCTTCACTTTGGACATAACAATCCCAGGNACCATGGTTTAGACACTGGGTTGGTCTTGGGTTACAGGTTGGACTTGATGATCTCCAAGGTCTCTTCCAACCTTGCTAATACTGTGATACTGTGACTAAGGGATGTAATCACAGGTTTTACTCATATTGAAAACACGGAGTTAGGCTTAAAATGTGGGAGGAATTCCTTCCAAATGCTGTAAAGTTCTTAATACGAGAAATGCAAATATAAAGAATGAAATTTGGGGAAATGGTAAATAGTCACCTTTTGTAAGGAAAAAAAATAATATCATTGTACAAATGTACTAGTTGTCAACTATGTACCTGTAACATTCTTGTTTAACTTTACAAAACTGCAAACAGACATTTTAATAATGGCTGGAACATCTTTAACTTTTAGCTCAAGTAAGTGAGCTTGAAAGTCACGTCTGTATGCAATCTTTCAGCAAGTTTTACAAGGTCTTCAGTGTGCTTGTTGTCAATTTCCTTTGAGGACGTTAAGACATATTAACATTACTGAAATCATACCAGCCAAGTGTCAACATTTTTAGAGACCAATAAAATCATCCTCCTGGTAATATGTGACAGAAATATAACAACCAACAACCAGGGAAGAGCTCCAATTCTTGTTCAGAATGTTCTTGTCCAGCATGACCAGGAAGGTAGATGTTTTAATAGGTTCAGCACAGTGCTGTGTGTGCTATCTTCCTAAAAACCTTCTGGGTCTAACTCTGTTTTTACCTTTACAACATCATATCGGGCCACATCTGGATCTGGTTTGTTTTCATCCTTTAATTTTTTATTTTGAGATTTCTCCGTTCCATTTAGTTCTTCCTCTTCCTCTTCTTCCTCCTCACTGTTGGGGACAAAGGGGAATGCAGCCATCCCTTGGTACCATGAGAAAGTCCAATCAAGATACTTCTACAAGGAGAGCAAAAGCATATTAAAAAAATTCTCCCCAAAAAGTCATGGAAGACAAACAAATTTCAAAGATGCTTTAGATTATGAAATTTGAAACATTATGATTACGTATTTGGAACATATACAAGTAGAATGCAATGTTTTTTTCAGGGAAGACTTTAACCGCACACACACACAAGTTAGGAAACCATGAAAGGTAATTACTGTAATGTGAATTAAATTCACTACATAGGCAACAGAAATTTAGCTCAACTGGAACACACTTCAGATAATGAATAAATAAGTAAATAAACCAACCAGCAAGGGTCAATTGAAATTTTGCATTTATTGGCTCTACTGCCATTTCTGGAACTGTGTGGAACTTACATTACAAACAACACTGAAAGATCATGCAAAAATTGTTATAATGAAATAAAGACTGCCTGGTGTATTGGTTTATGTTTGTTTGGCTTTTGCTTGAACACCCCTCAGCTTCAGCAAATAGAAAACCCCCTTTTTTGGTTCACAGTTAGTGCCAGGTACTGTCAAGTTCTAGGGCAACGGTGCAATAAGTGAGCTTTCAACTATTCAGAGAGAGGATTGTTCCCATAACAGCAATGCTTCCCCCAAAATGTTTTGGAATGTAACAGCAGAATCAAGCGCTTGCACTGCCTAACAGCTGCTTTAAATCTCCACTTCCTGAACCCACAATCAGAGATAACTACCACATTAGTCAGAAAAGAAGTGGTAGACTTCAACTGCCAAGTAATGAGAAAGCACCAGTTGTTATCAGACATTAATAAAAGGAAGAAAAGCAGTATTAACTGAAGATGGTGAGTGAAAGACATGGTCAGAAGAGGCCTGACTTTAGGGGATGAGGCTATGAGTCCATCTGGACCACAGTATTTGGGACTATGGTCTTCCTTCTACCAAGAGAAGAAAAAGCATAAAAAAAGTAAATGGGTCTTCAAAGGAAACAAAGAGAAAGTTGCTTCCTTTTCACAGCCATTGATGAATGAACAAAACCTTCAGACAGTGTGATTTTCATGTGTGTTAATCTGTGTTTATAGCGTGGGCAAATTTTACGTCTTAAAAATCCTAGAGCAGAAGGACGGACTTGCGGCCTTGTCCCTTTCTCAGAGACCTTTTGAAATTCAACAACATAAGACTCAAGCAAGGACTCTCTGAGTCAGCAAATACACTGACACAGCACTCACACTCCTGCTTACACGAGACATCATGCCACAAGCTTTGATCTGAAAATCAGAACACTGCAGTTGCAAACCAGAGCAGTATCAGAAGAAAGAAAAATGCATTTAGAATCTGATTTATAGTACCACTTATTACCTACCATGGTGGGGCAGGACTCATCTAGCAGACTCATTAGACCCATAACTCAGAAAAAAGAGCAAAATGTGGAGAAAGCTACCTACTCCTTCATTTCTCTTAGCTCTACATGCAGGGAAGTTGCAGGTGGCTTCTACCCACTCTTCTCTATCGCCAGTCCCTTTCCAGACAGACATAGGAGCAGTTCTCAAGGAAGGAACTTGCAACAGAGCCCACAGCATGCTTTGCCTACAACACACTGCTTCTATCCAACCAGGAATACATCTTAATCTTGATGCTCAGGGCTCTCCAGTAGCTCTGAACATCTAAAAGATGTCTCAGCCTTCTAACAGGTGAAAAGGTGAAACGAGAAAATAAATACAGGAGAAGGCAAAATTACTATGTATCAGTGCGACAAAAGCACATGAGAACAACAGAAAAGGGACAATGACAGAAAAAAATGGCATTATTACAAGGCAAAGGGAAAGCTGAGAGAATATTTCTTCTGCTAAGAAGCAGGAAAATGATAAAGTAAGAAAACAACAACATAAGAGGCCATATTAAAAAATCTAAATTCTATAAATACATTAGTAGTGGCCTCATCTAGATTGCAAAGATATCAAAAGAAAGAGAAACTCAGCAGCCTGCACTGAATTAAGACATGGGGTAGAGCTAATTCAAACAGGAGGAAAAAAGATACCTGAATCTCTGGACAGGGATAACACACTCCACTGTCTGTCCCAAAGCACAGCAATGACATTCTATTCACCACTAAGCTAACCCATGCAGTAAGCCTTTGCTCAAGCTGCTGTGTTTTCTCATTCTGATTCCTGTAAACAGCTTAGCTTGAAATCAAACCCAAGCACCTAGTGGTTGTCTTACCTCATCATCAAGTGACACCAGCAGAGCCCGGAGAGCACCAACAGATGCTGCTATGACATTATCCACTGCATCATCCAGAGAGAAGCGCAGCAAAAAGAGAAACCCAGCATCAAGTAGCAGATGCAGAACGCTGCCCTTCAAGGAGGAAGCAAACTCTCCAGCCCTGGCCTGAAAAGTATGTCACACAGAGCCAGGGTTAAGGCTGTCTCATCTCAGCTGAGTACACCTAAACAATCTGCACCTTTGCCTCTTGTTTCTACTGTAAAACTGCTAAACTGTGTACAGTTTTTTTCCTTTACGTTATCCTACTATCATTTGACAAAGGTACACAATCACAGTTCCTTAATGCAGGAAACCTGCAGGAAACCTAAAGTCTGGACTCATCTTTTGATTTCATCCTGCTCTGCCCCATCGTCCTTCTCAAAACCACACTGTTGCTTCTGTGCCTCCACGGCCATTAGACAGAAGGTTAGCACTTCCTGTGAGAGTTAGGTGGAAATGCACACAGAAATATTCAGTTTGCTTTCTGCCATTGGCACATTGCTCTATGAGTAGGCTTGGTTCTTTCTCACCTCCTACAGGAAATGTACACCATGAAGCTGGATTAGACAACAGGAATGAAAGGGTCAATGCCAAGAACAGGTTTGTCACAAAACTTAACACCAAAAAAACTAAACTCATGTCCAAATCAACAAAAGAACTGAAGCTGCAGCACTGCTGCTGAATAACATATGGAACAACTTGTTGGAAGAAACACTCTGGAACCCTTCAGAGAAACCACAATCCCAGTTTGTTATGTGCCAACAGTTTGGTTTTCTAACACTAAGGATCCCCAGTGAAACAGGATGCCCTGCTGGTGACTTTGCTCACCTTCATTGAACAGCAGAAAGAAAACAACTAGTCTAGAGAATCTGGGCCCAGATACACCAGAAACCGGAATTACGGGGAGAAATTCCACAGCAAGTGACTTACCTTTTGGACAATACGACCCAAGACTTGCAGAGCCAGTGTCCTCTGCTGTGTAACTTGGCTGCGAGACAAATGAAAGAGCTCTTGGAGAGAATAACCAGCTCTCTAAACGGCAGGGGGAAACAAAACAAAGAAACCAAAAACAACCCTCAGGTACAGGTAAAAACAGGCCCCTTAAAATAAGATGAACTGTACAAGACTGCATAAAGGAATATGAATGGCAACACAGTGTTGTTTGCCACTTTGCGGCAATTGCAGAAGAGATTCTCATAATTGATGTGATGGGAGAATACAGAGCTTCTTAAGAAAAGGAAGTACATGCACTTTTTTCCAACACCACAGAACTTTAATAGCACTAAAGATAAAAAGCATTGACAGAATTTTCTAGAGGTAAAGCAGTTAATGCATGCAGACTCAACTTGTCTTTGGGAGTTTGTTTCTAAAGAAAAATCACTCATCTGCATTTTGCTGAGATTTTTTTGTCACTAAAAAGCCTTGACACAAAAGTAATCTGCCAAATCAGATGCAGAAAACAGATATGGATGTACCCTTTCTACTATATTACACCTACCTCTGCCTCTTCTCCATGGTGATGCAAGCCTAGATATGTTGGCAAATCAGCATCTGCAGGAATCAATTCTCCTTTTAAACTGAATCGAGCTTGCATTCCCTACAACAAATGGGTGGAGGGAGAAAACTATTATTTCTACTGCTGACCACTCCATTCATCACTCAAATACCATTTTTTACATCAGCTGTTGGAAGATGACAGTTCAAAAACTCCCCACATCACGTCTCAAGCTCTTTTAAAAATTTGTTCCCATCTTTCCTTTTCTCTTAGCTTTCAGATTTGTTTCATCCCAGATTACAATGGACTCTCAGTTCCCAGCTCTCAACTGCTACTGACTGAACTGATCACACATGTCATCCCACCTGTGGAAGAAACTAGAGAATTTCTCAGCCTGATGGAATCTTACAGACTGAGCGGCCAGAGGATTAGTTTTTGAAGCCTTCAAAAAGGCTGAGGAGCACAATCCAGACACAGACATGCAAAATACCAGTTTCTGCTTTCAAACCTTTTTGGTTTTCTTCTGCCGGGGTGAGGGCAAATCTTTCATCCATTCCAGCTTCTCAAACTCTACATTGTCCATATGAATCCATTCCTTCCTGGGCTTCACAGGCAGATCATCATCTTTGGGGGGAGAGAAAGAAATGGCAATCTTACCTCCCAAGACAGGGATGAAGAAAATACTATTCCCTCTTTGCCAAGCTACTTGGCTTAAAAACTGCATCAAATGCAGGATTATGTAAAATAAAAAGAAAACAATTTTCAAACTGACTGTTGTCTGATGTATAAACATCAAAGGTTTAAAGCTATTTTCATCTGTCATGAGAACTAAAAGAGGAAGTAAACAGCACTGGTAATGAAACTCACAGACAAGGCTAATTTAAGAGAAGCTGAACAGAAGTCAGAATGCAAATAAGGCAAAATTATCAGAACCAGTGCAGAAAAAATAATATCAGCCCTAATTTTGAGAAAGCAAGCTAATACAAGGACAAGAGCATCAGGGGAGATGTGAAATGATTCACAACTCTTAGTGTTGAGAGTCCAGGTAAACTACTGGAAGCCAGTACGATTTCATCCTACATACACTGAGGAGAGCACAAATACTACTATTCGTGCTTTTGTTGCATTTGCAATGCTGCTCTTCATTGGTATTTCCCCAAAAGTCTTGACGAGATCAGTTTGGGAAGATTAAAACGGATGAAAATTTTCCCACCTTGCCAGAGAAACAGCTCAGTGGGGAAACCCGACAGTTGAACAACAATTTCAAAGGTGTTAAAACTAAAGGAAGAAATTACTAATTTAACTTTTTATAAAGAACTTTGATTAGATTTTGAGAAGCAAGACATTTATGCCTGACATCATAAGAGTTGCCCTAGGAAAGACCAACAGGTGGAAGAATCGTACAAGAGAAGGGACTAGAGAGTTGTAAATGGAAGTTCTTTGACAACTAAGAAAGGCAATGCTTTGCTACTAGAATACTATCCCAAACCAGAACGAGAGGAGATGAGCTAAGATGCTTTCGCTATCTAAAAAGTAAACACACATAAGGACAGTAACAGGCAGTCTAAGGGCATGAAAAGCAGCAGCATCACTCCTGTTGGAGCTGTCCAGAACTCTTCAGCATTGCAGCTATTAATCCTAGTGCTCTAGTCTTCTCTTGTGGGGAACAATGAGTCCCACTGAGATGCTCCTTTTTCATCAGATTTTTTCCTGCTGATAACTGGTCTGAAATCTAACCTTTTACTTTGCTCCAATTAGTAGATAAACTTTCAGGAAGAGCACTCATCCTCTCTAGATGAGGCTTCACCCTTCTGATCAATGTGGTATCAGGCAAGGAACCAAGCACAGAGTTCTCTCACTCAGCCAGAAAGCTGTTCCACACAATTTCAGCCAAAGGCTCAGCATGCATTTTAATTGAAGAGAAGGAAAAAGCATCTGAAATGTATGAAAGCGGAATGTCTGTGGGTGGTAGATGCAAAACTAGAGGAAATAAAATCAGTAAAAAAATGAAATATATTGACATTTGCAATTTAACAAAATGTTTTCTCCATTAATCACTAAACTGACAGGGTTGAGCTAATAATTCTATTAACAGGATTACACATGTTACTACCAGCCCTTAGTATTATGATCTTATCAACAAAAAAAGACATATATTCCAAGGAATCAGCAGATTGTTACTGAGAAATCCCTTTACAGAAACACAAGCTGAATGAAACATTTGCACTGAACTTTTTCAGATTTGGGTTACATTAAAGGCCACCACCCAATCGCTTCACCTTCTGCTTTGCTTCCCCTCTTGTCTCAGTGCCAGAATTTACTTTTCCATTTCCAAATGATTACAAGTTGCTGGATAAAGGCTTCACCATCTTGTTTCTAATGTAGCCTTTCATCTCATGAGAGACAGGTTTGACTTTTGAGCAATGCTATTGCCTTGTGTCACCATCCTCTCCCTGGGAAATTCAGCGCGACCATTTCTGCAGGGTTATTCATGATGAGTTTACTTCTAAGCATGAACAAATGCTAAAATCCCAACATCTAATTTTTACATCTCCTATTGGCGAAGGTGGGCTGCAGACAAACTCAGGTGCCGGAAAGGCTTCTGTTGGGTTTATAACTGTGTTTCAACTCATGTTTTCTTTGTTATTTTAAACACCCTGGGGAAAACTCTTTTTTTCTGTGCAGTCTTCTACAGGAAGCAAAAGATGTCACCACACAATGCTCCGAACACTGAGCTACATATTTCCAAGACCACTACTATGGAACTCCAGTATTATAGGCTGAACAACACGCTTCTATTGCTCCCAGGCAAGTAAAAGAACGTCACTTAACCTGGTGCTACTTCTGCACTCGATTGTTCTGGAACTGAAAAAAAACTAAAACTAGTCCTTGTGGTTAAGACAGATTTGTAGAAAAGTTTGGGAGAAACAGCAAAAGGACTGTTTAGTGAAGTGTTTTCCTCAAAAAGAGGTTAATTAGCTTTATTTCTCCTGCATGTGTACACACAAACTGACAGATGCATCTCTCTCATCAAGAAAATGGTAAAGGGTTGTTATCTCTTGGAAACATCAAGATGAAATCCAGGGGTGACTCAGAGACTTCTTTAATCAGTCTGTACATTACACCGGAACGTAAAGAATGCATCAGAAGAGAGGATCAAGAGATGCAGACAGCCAAAAATTGTTGGAGAAGCATACTATGAACAAAAGTGTGGGAAAAATGAGGATGGGAGCCTAAAAATCACAGCAGACAAAAGAAATCATCAAGGTAAAAAATGCAGTGAGGAAAGCAACAATAAGAGCAGAAGCTCAAGAGGAAACTCTTCCTTTCTGTGCCATGAGACTATAAGGATTGCCCTAGTTGCTGGTGCTAAAGCAGCTTTCTCCTCATACAGGCATTTATTGAGCATTGAAAAGTTCTGTCATAAAATGCAAGAGCTCTGTAGCATTCACCATGAAAGGCAGAAGAAAGCTCTATACCTTAATTCTTCCCACTCCTTTCACAGCACAAAGGAAAAGAACTGCATCCTATGGAAATCACTGTGTGCTCTCAGATACAAGTAACAGAGTGGGGTCATCAGGAACAGTGCCATGCTAAGACACACGTGCTCTATATGAACAGTTTTCCTGAGTGAGACTCCTCTCCATGCTAACCAAAACCCTCTTGCCCTGAACCAGTTCCAGTTAAAAGAAATTACTCAAGCCGCAGCTGAATCTCACTACTTCCACTCTTTGGTTTCCCTGTTCACACAACTGAACAGAAAAGTAACGATGCCTAGTTTAAACCACATTTTCCGCCTCAGAGGCCTCAGAACACATTTCAAAAACAAAGCAACATTTCTCACTGAATAGTTCATCTCCACTACACAGTGCATCACTTTTCTATTCTGTGGGATCCATCTAGAAATAAGAGATGTTCTTTCCTGAACCCAAACCCTCTGTTTTTTAAATATCATGATAAAATTCTGAGTTGGATCACTAACAAAGTGACACATCAATTCAATCTGGATTGATGCAAAAAATTAACAACATGTACTTTGTTTCTTACCTGTGATTTCTACCTTCATATTTTCTTCCTTCCTTACAGATTCTTCCAGACCCAACTTCTCCACGCAAAGAGATGATCTTACAGCACATTGATCCACAAGCAGAGATTCCACAAACTCTTCCGGTTTGTTCTGTTCTATTTTTAATTCCTTTTTCTTGCTTTTATTGTTACCACATTGTGATTTTAAGAAAGCAACTAAACTGGAATCTGCAAGTATTGACAGAGACAAAGAGATGCGACAGCAAGTCTCAAAATACTTCATATGTCTATGGCTCCTGCTATTTATGTTTCAGTCTTTTTCACGTGCCCTCTTCTTCTGTACCAATTGTCACTTCTTTTCAAACTGAGGCACTTCACTGTTCTATGACCTCTTAGGCACATGAGCCAAATGCAAGTGACAGGTGAGGAAACACTAGAGAAAGAACTGACAAATCTCTTTCAAGACAAAGCAACCACAAAAATTTCAGTTATTTTCTCAGCTTACCAATAAGGAGGTAATTTTTTCTTTCCCCTCTCCCTGGTGCTGAAAAGGCACATCTAAACAAGACTATTTGTTGTGGAGAGATTTCTGGTCTGTGATTTACAAGAGGGACACAGCTCCGACAGTTTGCCTATCCTGCCTGTGGACTCCCCAGTGGCACCACTCTGAATGCTACGAGAATACACAGGACAGACACCACAAAAAGAATCACCTGGTTTGTATTCAATTGCACTCGAATTGTAGTTCATAGTCTAGATATTATGTTACAAGGAGACCTTGTTTGTTCTGAACTGGCTCCTCACCCTGAGAGTCAATTATCATCTGAAAACATTCAGAAAACAGACATGGCAATTCTCTTCACGTTTTGGAGCAGAAGAGAAGCATTTGAGAGGTAGATGTGTTTTGGAGCATAGATTATAATCCTGAGGTTCTAAGATCATCATTTTGTTTTCAGATCTGCTGCAGATACGTCACACTGTTTTGGATGGAGGGCACTGTCTCTGAATACTCTTCATCTAGAAGATGGTGTTGGGATGCTTATGCCAGAAGTGGACAGTAAGATATTGTGCAGTGTGCCTCTACAAGGGGCAGAAATCCTCCAATAAGCAGTGTCAGAGATACATAAGTAAAAGAACATAACACCTACACTGGTTATTTATTCTTAAGAGGACAAAGGACAATCAATTCAGAAATGCTCTGTACCTGAGATAAGTCATCTCAAAAATGTCTTCCATGTCTCTGAAACACCTATACCACACTTTTGATTGCTGCACCTTCTCCTCATGATGCAGTTTAAGCCCTCCTTGGCAAAGGACAGGCATTCAGCCCAGTCTCATTAAAGCATTCATATTTTTTCTGAATGCAAGCAGAGCTCTCACTTTCTCACACTTCACTGTACCCAGCAAGGAAAGATTGTATTACTTCATCATTTCGCATAGTAGCAGACGAATCACTGATCATGTCGATCTGTGCACAGTATGTCAAACAAAGCTTGCTTCCATCCAGACTCTGCACGAACAAAACCGCAAGAAGACTCTGGAGACACTGCCCAGCACAGAATTGCCTACCCATCCTCATACTTTACACCATGGATTATCATCTGCTTCATAACTAAGAGGTTAATCCAGGAATTGGGCATCGTTTAACACCCACAAATCA
Source organism: Pitta sordida (assembly GCA_013390025.1). Classification (NCBI taxonomy): domain Eukaryota; kingdom Metazoa; phylum Chordata; class Aves; order Passeriformes; family Pittidae; genus Pitta; species Pitta sordida. The sequence goes on from WEKX01002790.1 coordinate 37,968, forward strand.
TTCACACTGCTAAATATGGAGAAAAAGTCTCCTTACTCCACAGCTCTGTGCCTGTCCAGCTCCAAAGTTCATCTGTAAATCACCAGTTTAGTTTAGGAGTTGCTTCATCGTGCATAATTGCCTACCCACAGGTATTTTGCAAATTCCAAAATTACTTCCAGTTTCCTTAAGGCCTCAAAGACTGAAAGATCTAAAATTTTAGCCCACGGGGCATACAAAAATTCACATTCAGAAAATATTGTTCAAAACTACTTAACATACAGTTCAAAAACACTTCAAATACAGTGAGCCCCCGCCTATTCGCGGTCCACTATTTGCGGGTGATATTTCCGCAAGCACTGTGACCTCAGCGCATGCTCAGAACGTACCAGGACCCCAGTCGGCTCAGCCCCCGGTCTCGCCACTCGCGCTGCAAGCNTAAAATCCTTAAGTATTCACTTCACTAATATCCCCCCCAAAAAATAAGTGTGGTGAGGACAAGTCAGTCATAAGAAAAAGTTCATAAATAGGATATTTTTCATACACTTGTTACAAGTCATGAAACTAAATAAAATAGTAATTCAAGAGTNACTACAAGATGGAGTGACAAGGCTGCTATTGTGTGTGTGCTACTGTGTGCCAGGGGTCGCGCCCGCCGCTCGACCGGCTCTCGCCACCAGCCGTGCGGCTCCCGTCTCGGCCCACGCTGTGCCGCCCCGCGCCCGCCTCGGCCTAACACAGCCAGACAACTGAGACAAGCTCCGCTCTCAGGACCGTCTTCCAGACCTCATATGGGGAGGGGGTGTGGTCACAGGCATGGCGTACTCAACTACGTAGTGGGGTCGCTATCTTTGCAGATTTCACAACTCGCAGGAGGTGGACCAGATCCAACAGCCCGTGAGTAACGGGGGTTCACTGTATATCTACCACTTCTAAAATCCTTAAGTATTCACTTCACTAATATCCCCCCCAAAAAAATAAGTGTGGTGAGGACAAGTTAGTCATAAGAAAAAGTTCATAAATAGGATATTTTTCATACACATGTTATTGTTACAAGTCATGAAACTAAATAAAATAGTAATTCAAGAGTTCATGTTTCTGAATGCAGGATGCACCTCAACATTCCGTCTGCAATTATTTTGTACAGGTCCTCTGCCACTTTTCCCATTATACTGAATATTCCATTGCTGCTTGCAATGAAGTCAAGAACATTAATATGATCTTCGAGCTGAACCCATGAGAGACTTATACATCTAAAATGTTGCTTAGACCTAAATCTGATGCTAGAGGATCTGAAATTATGAGGATTGAAAAAATTCTTGTCTGCCACCTACATCTGTACATCTGTTCTTCCTGAGCATAAAAATTCATTGAAGTCAATGCAACAAGTTTTGCAGTGCTCTAGATGTCACAAAGTCTTATCAAACACACCACAGTTGGTGCTCTCCTCTACCTGGTCAGCAGCTGCCAGGGACAGGCATTCCCAGAGCACCACTGCAAAAATTGCTCCAGAGACCAGATCTCTGCCAGAACTCCCACACCCAAAAGCCTGATAATTAAAGTACTTTTTCAAGAAGTCAAGACTAGTCACAAGTTTTTCTGCTGTACCAAGTACAGATTTGAATTGAAATCTCCCACATGCCCATATGTTCTTCCTACCTGGATACTGACAGCTCTGGCCCAAGTCTTGGTATTTGGGAGAGGAAGATCAAGAGAGCTTGCTCTCACCTCAGGACTGCTATAGCTTTGCTTTCTTATCTGCCTCAGATAATTACATTTTAGGACCTTAATGCATGTATATGTAACCATATATTTGGTATGCAAACGGAGCTTGCAACAGAGTGCATGGAGCATCTTATCCCACAGCACAGGCAGGATGAGAAAAACTTAAGGCAAACCATCTCTTGCTGAAAATAACTCTATTTTCTTCATATTAAATTCTTACTCATAAGTTACTAACATGACATGAAAGTGAGATACCCAGCTATGGAATCAGCAAGAATTCTAATCTTCCATCTCTGACCTGTGAACTTGCTAAGACTTCAAGATACCTATCCATGCAATAAACTTCCACATCTCTAGCTGGGAAGCACATACCCAGCTGAGCAAGAAGCCTTGTCTGCTCCTGCAGGATCTCTTCTTCAGACATGGACTGCAGCTTCTCCAAGTTCTCTCTGTGAATAGCTTCAGCTTCTTCCTCACTGTTTTGGCCAAGACCCTCTCCCGTTATGAGACGAGGATGTTGAGAGGTTAAAAAGTCACCAGCTTTATCTATAAGATTTAGCAGAGAAAGCAGTTAGTGATTTAAGTGTCTACAGCATCATGAATAAATCTCAGTTCCATCCTTACTAGGCTTGCAAAATGTTTCCTTTTTTTTCACCTTGGTAGCAAACTTAAAACAGGAGCAAAGAAGTTTAATTTAGCTTCATACTAATTCAAACTATTCATACTAAATTCACACTAAACAATTAATACTAATTCAAATACTACAGCATTTGTGCTTTCATCCTGTATCCCAACTAAATGTCATTTCCATATTGTTTCTTTAGGAGCTTGAGAGATGGCGCAGGGGGTGAAGCAATTTTGTTTCTTTAAAGCAAAGTACAAGCAAAAAAAGGTAAACTGGAGCATAATTCACAATTCCTGAGTTAGAGTATTCTTCCAAGTTTGAGAGTATTAGATTTTTTTCCCTGCCCGAGAACATCTGAACCCACATTTGTACGTCAGCTGAACCATGAGCTACTAAATATCGGCTGAGTGAGACAGAAAACTAGAACTATTAGGTAAACAAACTTCCAGAGTAATACAGGATAAATTGTTAACACAAGCGTATTTGCTTCTAATAATGTCTTGTACTCACCTAAACAAAATCAAGTTCCGTTTATTACCTGATCTAAATCCATTTTAAACACTTACTTCATTTAACAATAGCAGCAGGGTAACACGCTCCCTCGGTCAGAGTGAGACCCTCCTGTAACCCCCTATAACAAGGGTTTAACTTAGTGGCTTTATTCCTTATGTTTTATGAATTTGCTCCATATATTGACTGGGAACATCCCTATGACCCTAAACCAGCCTACCCTGAGAGCATCAAATCCCTGTTCAAACAGCAGCAATGACATTCATCATAACATGAGTAAGGTTTGATGTCATTGCCACTGCAGTTGTTTTGCACATTGAGCAGAAAGAGACAAGACAGAGTGACCTGGTAAAAGCTTCAGTAAGATTCCCACTACCAGGTATAAATATGTACTACAAGAAATTGAGCTCCCCCCCTTCTCTTACTTCCAGTGATCCTGCAGCAACAATCTTGCTGAGGAGGCCAAGCCATTTTCTAATCCCTCTGTTACATCTTAGACGTGCTCTCCTTCAAGAGGATCACAGCTATAGGGCTGCTCTATTTCCCTTTGAGACTTCTCAGAGAGAATTACACACGCCCAATCATAACAGGATATAGAGTAAGCACAGTCTAGTGACCTGCATGGTAGATTTGTGCACACACAGTACATTGAGGGTTCTCTTATCAACTCTCTGGTGGGGGTCAGGGCTGACACAAACCTTAACCAAATGCTGACAGTCTTCAAATGGCAGTCCATGTATTTCAATAAGAAAAAGAGGGAGTTGGTGTAAAAGCCAGACACATGAGGGTCCTAAGCAAATTGGTCTGCACAAGACACACACACCAAAAAAAAAAAAAAGCCTGGAGGTGCTGGTACCAGTTGAATTGGCTTCATCTTTCCTTATCACGTTGCTGTCAGACAAGTAACTGCTGGAGGTGGCACTGACTCATCAGCACTGCCTCACAATATTCCTTATAGAGCAAAGCCAGTCTCATGGCAGCAGATCTGGTGACGGAAGACTGAGTTTTCAAGCATCTAGGTAGGAGTGAGAACCCACATCACTGCGGTCTCAAACGCCTTCAACAAACACAAGAACTACCTTCTTCCTAAAATTGTGTAAATCAATGATGAAATAAGAAAAACTTCATGCATAACAGAGATGAAAAGGAGTACAAAACCCTTGAAAAATGAATCTATTTGGCTCTCTATGAAGCAAAAAGGATATCAGTGAGAAAGTTAACCTGATTTTTAGAACGTTTGTGTCTCAGATCACTTAAAATCCTTGTCACAGCACAGACATTTCAAGTGACCTTGAGATTGCTAAACTGAGGACAGCAATTCTATCATAACTTAAAAGTAAGATGCACTGACATTTATGGTTCCTAAGGCTGTGCACATACGACAGGCTGGAAAAGCACAACCATCTCCACTTACCACTCCTGATGCTGGCAAGAGATGCCTCTCCCACTGATCCCTCAGGACCCAAGGCATCTGGAGCAGCTGATCTCACTTGCACGAACTCGGCAGTGGAGGGAGGTGTTGCTGCCCTTTCACCAGCTCTTTTTGCTGCCATCTTCTGTGCAAAGATGCTTTTTCTTTCAGATCCCACCTTCACCTGCAAACAGGGAAGGCACGTTTCACCAATTTCCTCTCCAGGCCCACCTGTCACAACTGCCACTAACAAACATATAGATCTGATCAGATGTTCTCAAATCAGACTCTGGACATGACACAGAGACGCTGCTGGCAGTCATATGGCCTTTTTCTGCACTCACGCTATTATTTTTTTAACACACAGTTTAATGCTAGGACAGAGAGACAAAAACACAGATGTTTTTGGTACCCAGACAAGAAAGATGATTAATTATAAGTGGATTCAAGCAAGGCAAGTACACCTAAAATATCACCAAACACAGCAGTTCCAGCTTTCCTGCTGTTTGGAAGCTTTACATAGCTAGATATTTTGGATTTTTGAGGATAAATGGGGCTGTATTTCACTGTGCTCACCACACGCTTGAAACAGGCTTCTTATAAAGAGATTAAAGAGCAGCAGAGTGAAGAGATTTACACAGTAAGAAGTGGACAAGTGATGCTAAAATAATCCTGACTAAATGTTGTGGTTTGACCCTGGCTGTATGCCAGAGATTCACCCACAACCTCTCCTGGAGGAAACACTGGAAAATAAAACTGGAAAATAAAACTGGTCACAGGCAAAAAGCAAGGCAAACTACAAGTAAAGAATATAAAGGATTTATTTACTAACTAACAAGATCAGAACTGTGAAGGAAGAACAGACGTCTCTATGCCATGGCAGCGCTGAGGCCCAGGCCAGAGCTGAGCTGTTAACCCTCTCGTTGCCAGAGCAGCAAAAAACCTAAACCGGAACACTAAATTACTGTGCTGCCTGTCCAGGTGATGGAAGGGCATGGCTCTGAACAGCTCTGAACAGGAAATCCAAAGCAGACTAAGCAAAAAAAATTTCTTGCACATCCCCAGTCCAGAGAAGAAACTGAAATGGCAGTTTGAACATCTGGTAGCTGCTTTATGCACTCCTGCATCAGGTAAACAGAACTGGTATTTTAAAAAACATTAATCTTGCCTTTCAAAAAACCTGTCCTTCAAAATAGGCTACCTCTTCAAACTAACCACAGCTACCACTCACATACCAATTCCCAGCATCTGACTCCCACTTAGCCAGCAGCTCTTGCTACTACAGCAACAACTGACAGCAGCCATGGCTTACAGTTTTGCAGCCTCAACAAGAAAATTATGTCAAAATGCAAAAAGCTGCAAAAGATAGTTCATACAATCATATTCAAATGGCAAGCCAGTAGAAATCAACTTCAATAAATACAGGCATGATCAAACCTGGTGAATAAATCAACAGAGATTGCTCCTCCCAGAAAAACAAGCAGGACAGGATCAATCCTATCACAGAAGTGCAAATTTGATCCACCTTACTGAAGTTAGCTGAAGAGGGCTGCCTTTTTCCTAGCCCAAAAGCATTCCAACATTATTTAACTGCAGGGTTTGGACTGCCTACTTGAGGGCAACTTGGAAGAAGAACTCTCTCCTACACTAAGGCAGCAATACCACAGATATGTTGAGCTAGCTCACGATCTCCAGCAAACCAAATCAGCTGTTTTGAGCCTTACAAAGCCCCACCAAGCATTAGGCTTTAGCGTGGAGAAATTTTAATGGTTAATGAAGGCAAGTATAAACCATCTAATCCAAATCTTACCTCGCTTTTTATCTCAGACCTGTGAAATGACCTTGGAAATGGGTCTCCTGTGGGCACTGGTACAGTCACTGCTACTGCACTGGTGTCTCGTTCCTGAAGAAAAAATTTAAACTGTGTAGAAACCATTCCAACAGCCAGACATGTAGACATGTATGTATCATGTACCTGAGAGTGGACTCAAAATCTCTCAGCTCTGCAGCTCACATAGTCATCAGGCTCAAAATACCTTTGTGCTTATTTAGAGCCAAAGCGAGCTGTTTCCCAAAAGACTGAGCTGCAAAAATCCACACATCACTCAGAGAATCAGATAAAAGAACATCTGGGCCAGTGCAGAGCAATAAGAATGTTCCCCCAGAGTCCAGAAACTCACTCAAATCCACACTACAGCACATGCCTGCATGCAAGCAGTATGACCTGTAGGTAGTTTGTGCTGGGAAGCAGAGTTGAATCCATATTTAACCGACAGCAAAAATACACCCAAACAACTTTTTCTTTTGAGGTGCTCCAGAACACTGGTCTACAGTGCTGTTTCATTACACTGTAGAAATGAANAACAGCAAAAATATACCCAAACAACTTTTTCTGGTCTACAATGCTGTTTCATTACACTGTAGAAATGAAAAGCAGCACCAGAGCCCTTCATCCATGCTTGGTTCACAGCACTCAAAAAAACCTGACTAGACCACCAAAGAAAAAGACATACAATAATTTTGCTGAACACTGCTGTAATGTGTTGATCATGACTCTCCAGTCTTTCCTCTGGATCTTCATCCTCAAAGTGGACACAAGCACTTTTGATCTTGGACTTTTTTGGTGGCGCTGGAGTTAGAGCTGGGAGACAATCAGGAAAACCTAGGTAGTAGCAGGAATATGAAGAAAAAAAAGCAGTCAAATTACATACTTCTATAACCAGTTCAAGGCTCCCTAATAGCATCTATTACTTCTCTAATGAGAAATAAAGATGAGAAAACAAGAGGACAATTAAGAGTCCTCTGTCCTTGACTTGCACGGTAGCAGAGAGAAACATGCTCAAGAATTTTATTATGTATTGGCACAAGGTTTTTTCAGAGTTGCATAAACAGGAAAGGATACTGGAGTCTGACTGCAAGTGTTAAGGGAAGAAGGAAAGTTGTACAGAAACAAATACTGTCCTTGCAGGTTGTGTTCAGGCACAGAAAAGCATATTTCCACCACCAGCTATAACAGTGAAGGATTTGCATGATCATGAACAAGTCAAAGCCTTCTTTCTTCTTGCTATGAACAGATTGTATTTCCACTAACAATGGCCAGATTTCAACTGCTGCTTTTAAAAAAGCACCTTGAGCTTCTGAGATTATCAGGCACATGGCAAAAGGGTAACAGTTACCACATACACTGAGTGAAAGCTGCAGCTGTTAGCAGAGCCAAAGCTCAGACATTGAGAACAGGGTCTAGAGAGATGGTAAAATTGTCCAACTGGTACAAATCACATAAAACAACTCTTGCCACCAAAGACACTGATAAATGTGGACAAAGGAAACAAAGATGGTCCTACTAGATGCAAGTAACATTGGACAAGTGCATTTTCCAACAAGGCTAAGAACAAACAGTATTGCAAGGAGGATACAAATGCAGTTCAAAAGCAATATTGGGTGGAGACGGAGATGAAAGGCAAGCAGTGAGGAACAGTGAAAGGGACAGAGCATCTTAGTAACTCAAAGAAGCTCACAAGAGAATTTACCATCCAACATGACTACATCCTTGTTGTCCTGCAGTGGGGGCCTCTCAGCACCTGTGCTCCCTTCTTCCCCCCTCCTCTTATCTGCTTTCTTCACAATCTTCACTGCAGGTGAAGCCCTGGCTGCCAGGAACTGGTTTTGAAAATGCAGCAGGTCTGCCTCAGACTCCCCAGGTTTTGGTCTTGACAACATCCTGTCTTCTTGCTCTTGCAGCCCAGCCTTGTGTGCTGTTCACATAGAATCTACTGAAGACATGGAAAAGTGGTTACAAAACTGGATTTGCAGGGGATAGGATGAGGACACAATGG
>WEKX01002796.1:8651-25243 GCA_013390025.1 Pitta sordida
TCACATGGTATTTTGCACAGAGGAGGCTGCTCAAGAGGAGGGCACCCACCCCCACCCCAATATAAGCCTGTTTTTCTTTCCTTCCTCCCCCTCTCTTTTTGTTGGAAAGACAAAATGTGCGGGGTGATAGCTTGGGTGAATTGATGGCATCCTTCCTCCTGCCAAGCCAGCCCGTTTTCTAAAAAACCCTTTTAGGAAGGCTAGAGAATTTTATTCTTTGGAGAATATAATCCTGATGGTTGCTTGCACAGAGGGGAAAAGCAGAGAGGAATACGGGAATCGTCCTGTGCAATCTCTATTGTTTGAAACTTACTTTATATCAGAAATTGAAGATGAAAACGGTAAGGAAGATTTCACGCTATTCAATGAAACTTTTTTCTTTTCTTCTGTCCCGAGTAATGGTGCGTCCAGGGCTTTGGGGAGCGGGGGAGGTTTGTATTGCAAGAGGCGAGGTGCAGTTGGAGTAATTTCGGAGACAACGCTTTGAGGATGGGGGAAGGGGGTGCGAGGTTTTTTCAACCGATAAGAGAAGTGATTGATGAAGTACGATCTCGAATAGTGCACATTTTTTTTTTAGATGTTTTAGTACTTTTAATACTAAGTCGTTGGTAGAGGGAGGGAAGTAAAAACAAAACCAAACCAAAACCGAACAACAGATGAAAACCGAAGCAGCCCCCAAACCCCGGCGACAACCCAGGGTTATTCCAGATTTCTGCTGAGCTGAGCCAGCCCCGCTCTCGGCCGTGCCTGTCCGGCGGTGTCCGCTGCCGCGGCCAGACAAGTGCACACTTTGTGCCGGGGCTGGGTGGGTCTCCGCGGCCGCCGTCCCGCAGCTAGTGCTGGCAGGGATGTCGGGCTCTCGCCAGGCTCATCAGGAAGATGGAAGCGTGTGGTTTTGATTTACTTCGAGCCGCTTGGGATTTGCCAGACTCTTAACCCCGCGCACTCGTGTTTGTTGGTGTGTGTCTGTCTTTGCAGTGGCCCGGGGTTCAAAGGGACTTTCTTTGGTGGGAGGAGGTAAGTGGGCTTTCGATCCTCGGTGATGTGTGTGCGGATTTTGTCTTCGCCACTTTCGTTCATTGTTGTACAAGAGAGGAGGGAGAGGCAGAAGGGGAGAGAGGGAGAGAGTCAGACTCTTGTTTTTATTTGGGCTGCCGGTGCAACGCGTTTGGGCCAAACGCCAAGTGTCTGGGTCACACGCGTTTTATCCAAATAGATTCAGCGCTGCTGTCTGGAAATGGGCTGCTGAACGTTAACTTTAGGATCAGCTCCACCGCAGCAACCAGACTCTTCCCTTCAGCCTCTCTAGGGAGCACTGCTTTTTTTTTCCGCTTTTTTTTTTTTTCTTCCCTTCTTCTTCTGAATTTTCTTTGAGGGAAGTGTGTCTGGTGATCTCCAACTTGCTTCAGTGCTAATTTTTTAACTCTGTATGTGCAGCAGTGTCCAGAGAATATGCACGTGCGTACGTGTTCGGATGTGTGTGTAGCCATCTATTTTTTTAGCCTGTTGACTTTTTTGCGGGGGAGGAGGGGGTGAAGGGGATGCGGGACGCAGTGACAGCTGCCCNGGCGGCGGGGCCGAGCCATCGGGGGCGGGGACGATAACCCCCTGTCCTGCCCGCCGCCACGGCGGGCCCCTTTCCGTGGTCGACGCTTTTGTCGCTCTCGCCGACCCCGCCCCGAGGCGTAAGCCCCGGCTGGGCTCTGATCCGGCCCTGCTGTGCCGTATCGTGTCTCGTCTGGTTGCTTCGTCCCTGCCGCTGCTAAAGCGCGCTGGAGCCTGACGGGTCTGTGGTGGGCGTCTCTGGTGTGGCGGTTCTCCGGGGACAGCGGTGTGGTGTTGGTGTGGCTTCCCTGTCCTCAAAGCCGGCCTCAGGTTAAGGGATGCCTTAGTTGCCCAAGGCACCTTTGCTTAGGTGAAGGCTCCCAAGGTGACTACTCTGAGCCGTTTGAGTAATCACCTCATAGTCTGCTCTATCAGGGAATCAATTAGGTTGGAAAAGACATTTGAGATCACAGTATCACGGTATAGATAAGTCTGGAAAGGACCTTGAAGATCATCTAGTCCAACCTATAGCCCAACTAACCTAGCATCTACAGGTAGGTCATATCGCACAACACGTCATCCAGACTACCCTTAAACACCTCCAGAGTTGGCGAGTCAACCACCTCTGTAGGCAACCCATTCCAAGTCCATATCAGTAAAAAACCTTTTCCTAACATCAAGTCTAAACTTTCCCTGCTGAAGCTTAAGATCATTGAGTCTTACTGTGACTGAACACCACTATATCAACTGGACCGTGGCACTAAGTGCCACGTCCAGTCTTTTTTTTAACGCCTCCAGGGATAGTGACTCCGCCACTTCCCTCAGTAGCCAGTTCCAATGTTCACACTTTCAGTGAAGAAGAAGTTTCTCCTGATGTCTGGCCTAAACATCTCCTGATGCAGCTTAAGGGGCTCTGGCCTCTCATCCTGTCACTAGGTGCCTGGGAGAAGGGGCTGGTCCCAACAACATCCTTTCAGGTAGCTTATAGAGAGTGATAGGGTCACCTGTGAGCATCCTTTTCACCAGGCTAAGTAACCTGTTTCACTCAACTGCCTCTCATAAGACCTATGCTCCAAAAACTGTGGGTTTTTTTTCTCCTCGCTGAGTTTCATACGTAGGAACCTTGTGACACCAGTGACAGGATTGCCACAGTTATCATCAGTGCCTCCACAGAAATGCCAGTGTCCTGCAGCTGCTTCATCACTGACATCCGAGATTTCAGAAAACACCTTGTACTCCTCCTTTCCTGCATGGCAGAGCTCTTACAATGAGGCAGGAGCTGTGGCTTAAGGTGGTGGTTTAAGACATGGAGTTACACCTAGCTTTACCTGTGGGTGAAGGTGTAGTTTTATAAAAGACACAGGAAATGCTTCTTATAGTAAGCTTAGTGTTGACTAAATTCTACATCTTGACAACAACCTGCGTTGGAATGCTGAATATATGCTGCAAAGGAAGATGGAAATTAAAAAGGGTATAGAGAGTGGACACTGAGGTTCCTCCCAAATGTCATCCTGAAAGTACTGTATCTTGGAGTTATCTGAGTACTTTATCCTTCACATCCATTACTACTCATCAATTCAGAGCATTAATATGGCATTGTGTGGTCTGCTTGTATCAATGGTCAATTTGGCAATAAATACCTTTGAAGAAGCGGTAAAAAATTCTGCTGAAACTTATGTAAAACTTAATGTGTAAAGTGATTGATTTTTGTAAAGCTTGAAATGAGGAAGATCACTTCAGAGACCTCTGCAAGGCTAATGGACACTGGACACAAGGACAGTGTTGAACCAATGTCGGGTTCTGCATTTTGGTTATAATAACTCCAAGCAGAACTACAGGCTGGGGATGGAGTGCTTAGAGAGTGGTCAGGCAGCAAGAGACTTGGGGATATTAGTTGACAGCAAACTTAACATGAGCCAGCAGTGTGCCCAGGCAGCCAAGAGAGCCAATGGCATCCTGGCCTGCATCAAGGATGGTGTGNCAGACTTGGTATTGGATTGCCAACCCTGGATGTGTTCAAGGGGAGGCTGGATGAAGTGCTGAGCGATACGATCTAGATGTAGATGCTAGGTTTAGTTGGACTATAGGTTGGACTAGATAACCTTTGAGGTCCTTTCCAGCCTTATCTCTACTGTGAATACTGTGAATGCATGTTTATGGCCCATCAGGTGGGCCATTGGTGTCTAATGGGCACTGTAATTTATATCTAGTATTCTGAGCTACCTAGCTCCTTAGGTCCTGGAGTTTTAGGAGATCTTAATGTTAGGGCAGCGTATTATCAGCCCAACAGGCTAAACGTGGGCTCCCTGTTAGAATATTTTGTCTAAGTAAAAGTTGTAAGGCAATCTGACCTCTATATATGGCAATAATAGGCCGTTACTGGACTACAGTGTCAGTTCTGGTGTCTTTGGCTGAAAAGGGATGTTGATGAATTGGAAAGAGTTCAGAGAAAAACTGCAGAAGTATTCAGACATCTGGAAACTGGATTATACAGAGTGAGATAAACGAAATAGATTAAGTTGCTTATCAGGAAGTGTCAAGAGGTGGGTATCAGATTAAAACTATGCATACAAGGAGAAGAAGCACCTCATTAACAGACAGGGCTAAAGCAAGATTCAGTGACAGGCATTTGAAACTGTGTGTTCTCAGAAGTAAGGCACATTTTTTAGTACACTAATGTAGCTGAAGTGTATGGAGTTAATTATGTATCTTCAAAACTTATAAAAGTCTAAAAACTGTAACTGAAAGTTAGGGAATAAAGGTTATACATCACAATGTAAATGGAGGGGGATTTTATGAATACGCTTTGAGGCATTGCCACATGTGAATGGCATCACTACTTTCATATAGTTCCCCAGGAAAACCACACCACTAAGTACAAGGTATTCTTGCAAAGTAGCTTTTATTCTCTTTACAAACCTGATTAAATCCTGTGTACTGTCTTGAAAGATATTTAAAAAGGTAGATACTGGTCAGATTAACATCATTTATATGTTAGTAATTAGATGTGTTTCAAATTGACTGAAAATTTACTACTATTCGTTGCAATGTTAGTTAGCAGGATTTGGGCGATGTTGATTTTTTTTCTGGATGCTATATGCTACTGCTTTTTATAAGCCTTTCACAAATAATCCACTAGCTGTAGCTGTATTGCCTGTTTGACTGAATGTTGTAAATCATTCCCGGAATTTTAGAAAGGCAGATTTGTCTGGTGCATGTGTAAGTGACTCTGTATGCTTTTGGAAATTGGTTTTTAAACAGACTTCCCATCTTAGGTGTTGTGTTTCTCCATTGCCTGCCTCAGCAGAGGTTACTTTGTGCGCAGGTGTGCTGCACATGCTTAAGTGGGCTGATGAATACCAGCTGACACAACACATGGTTTGGTATCCCACGCCCTGGACTGTCAGTTGAATGCATGGATCTTCTGTTTAATCCCTGGCTGCACTTAGGGGTGTTTCTAACTATTGTTGCAAGAGTATTTTAAATGAAGAAAAAGGCAAGCAACTTGTTATTTGCTCAGTCTTGTGGCCTACAAATATGGTCTACTTTGTCAAACTGTACTTAAGATCGAGATGAAGCATTTTTGACAGCAAATATTTGAAAAAGTAGAATGTGTATGATGTGTAGCTTCAGATACTGAAATTTATTCTTTAGGATTCCAATGTGTAGCATTCACATTTAAGTCAATGGGAATTCTGCCTACCTAAGAAGAACCCTGGTCCAAGGAATAACAGAGTACATGCTGCAGAAAGATCAGATAAGTGTAATCTGGATTCTTTCCCAGGTCTTCTTTTACCTACCAGTATATTGGGACCTGTTATGAGCCACTGAAATCAATGAGTGCCTAGCATTGATTATGGATGGAACAAGTCTGAATACAGTATTTGAGCTTCAAATTGAATAGGTGTAAGAATTCATAAAAGTAACATAAAATTGATAAGTGCATTGTAAAGTGTATGGATCTGCTGCTCAACGAGTTAATGGTAACTTTGGTTTTTTTGTAAGATTGTGATGTTGGACCATGAAATTGATACTAGATGAATATTGTTCCAAAATACCACCTTGTGTAGTTCACTGCGATGGCTTAGTTTTTTCAGTATAGATCTGTTTTAGTAGAAAGAATTTGCCTTGACTCATTTTCTTTTGTTTTTCAGGAAAATAAATGGAGCAAATTCAGTAACTATGCAGTGTAACATCTTACCCATATCTTAAGGAATTTTACAAGGACGTATTTTGAATTGAAAAAATGACTGCAGATATAGAAGAAAGTACCTGTCAAAAAGTGAAACATCCTAAAGTTAATTTGGAAGTAGTATAAAATAAATATACCTGTTATGGTACGTTTCTGGAGTGGAGTTAACTCTGTGGCACACAGGTAGCTCTCCAAGGAGAAAGAAAAAAGAACTTTCTGTTCTTCTAAATTATGGAAATTTTTTGGAAGACGTGGACATGGATTTTAAGCCTAGTCATGGTTTCATCGGAATTTCACAATGACAACAGGCTTTCATACAGTTCTCAAGGTAGGGATCTGATCTCAGTAGCTGGAAAGATGCATCTGCTTTTGTGTTGTTGTTGTGTAAAATTTTCTAAACCACATTTTTATAATTTACATGTATGGGCTCTGTTTTTAGTTTTATCAAGACTCATTGTTATGCTGATTAAATTTTCTTTTTCAGATTTCTTAAGCCTTGCTAATTACATCTAGTAAAATATTGTACTTGATAGTATGTAGTTTAGTTGTAACTAATAAGATAATAACTAATTATTATTATGATGATAATAACTAATACATAGTTGCCGTGATAACATCAACATGCTTTTAGACTAGGAGTTAAGAATCTAATCTTGTTTTTACAGTATAATACTTTTCATTACTACTGTTTATATTCTTGCAAATAAGATTTCATAGCTTTTGTGTTTGAATGGTATCATTGGGAAAAATATGCCCTTCTTAAATTAGAATTTAGCCCCAAATATTTACGTATTTTTGGCAAATAGGAAGAGGTATATATTAAAAAACTTTGGTATTTCCATTAATAATCAAATTAGTAGAAAAACAAATCCATTTTCTTGACTTACAACGAAAGAAAACAGTGTTTTATTTAGTAAAATGCTACATCATGCGTTTACCTGAAAATAACTTGTATTGAGGAGAGTGATGAAGTTTACCCAAATATGGTTTTTGTTTATGCTACTACTTGTTGTTTCCTATTATATTTTCTTCTCTTCTATGCCCACTCCCTGGACTGTCTTACCTTGTGATTGATTACAAAGAGGAATTCCTGTCTTACCTTGAACACTATCAACTAACAATCCCAATAAGGGTTGATCAAAATGGAGCCTTCCTCAGCTTTACTGTGAAAAATGCTAAACCTTCAAGAAGCAGGAGGAGCACAGACCCTTATGACCAAGAACTGGCAGCATCTAAATTATTTCTTAAACTTTCTGCCTATGGCAAGCACTTTCATTTAAACCTGACTCTCAACACAGACTTTGTGTCCAGACATTTTACAGTAGAATACTGGGGGAAAGATGGACCTCAATGGAAGCATGATTTCTTAGACCACTGTCATTACACAGGATATTTGCAAGACCAACACAGTACAACTAAAGTGGCCTTAAGCAACTGCAATGGTCTGGTAAGTCCATATTATGTGTTCTAGTATAATAGTGTGCTTGTCCCTTTTTAATTGCAGAAGAAGAATGTAATTGGTGTATCTTTCAGTTTTTTGAGTCCCTGCAGGAAACAGGCAAGAAGGTACAGAAAACCCCTAAAACCTGATCTACTTTGGGGAGTACGGTGAGCCCCCGCATATTCGTGGTCCGCTATTTGCGACCCTCAGTGTTTTTTCTGCGAGCTGTGCAACCTTGGAGCATGCTCAGAACGTACCGGGACCCCAGTCGGTCTCGCTGCTCGTGCTGCAAGCACANACAGCCCACGAGTAATGGGGGTCGACTGTAGTAGTCATCAGTTTTTCAAGCTTAATGCTAGTACTAAAACACAATTCTGCAATCCTTTAGCAGGCAAGCTGTTCAGTGTTCACAGTGTCTGTGCTAGGGCTGCAAGATAAGGTCTGTGCTGAGCTCTTTCCAGCTTGTAAAAGCCTTACAAGCTCAACGGGTGGGGAGGAGGAGACAGTGGATCTTCCAGGATGCTGAATCTCTACAGAAAGCTGAACACCCTTTTATATTTGAGAATTTGGGTTTAGAAACTGTGAGTAAATAACAGAAGAGGAATTCCTTGGTGTAGAAGTCATCATTGTTACAAATTCAAAGCATGAATAGTTGCTCTTTAGCAAGTACCAGCATCACAAAGTATTTCCGCTCCCTGGACACCCCCCCCCAAAGATTTTGTTTACAAATTGTAAAAACTTTTGCATTTAAAAGTAGGATTAGAAATTATCTCATTTATTTTGATCTCTTATTGGTGATCTTTTGATCACATGATAGTAGTACATACATGGGAAAAATAAATTAATGAACAAATGCAAAAAAGGTAAAAAAGGAGACTGTTGAGTAACGATACTAAAATAGAGGAGCACGACTATGAAATACTAAACCAAGAGCCAGAGTTTTCTGTAGTAAAAATATACGTATATATTATGGTTACTCATTCTGGGTTTTATTATAGTAGAATGCTGGCCAATCTTCCTGTTAGGAATAGGCAGATCTAACTAATTGCTAAGGGAAAAAAAAGGATTACACAGACTTGCTAAACTAATTCCTACTTGTCCTTGAAAGTGTTATTGAATAATGCCTCTTGGGATGTTTTTGTCAAACAAAAGCCAGCTACTTGTGATATCCTCATTACTGTCTAGTTGAACATTTTGGAGGAAAAATAATTTAATGGGGATTTCTAGGGCTATGCGAACTCTTTAAAAGAAATGTAGTTAAAATAATATTCCATTGAGTGTGATAGAACAGTTTGGTTAATGCAGACTTGTAGTGGATGGGTCTGAATTTACTACCATGTTCACTTTGGTTGTGTTGCCATGTAATAACTTTTTTTTTTTGGTCACCGTTGTTTAAGCTCTTAAACTAATATACTTGATTTTTGCTTTTGGGTACTTTTAAGCTGAACATACTATGGAGACCAAATCTCTTCTTCCAGGACTTGTTTCTATAAAAGAGGCTGCATGCCTCTTTATCTCCAGAGTTTCTGCTAATTGATGCATAAACTAGTTGGCCCCCTTGGAGCCTGCAGTAAGTGTCATGGTGATCCCATTTCAGTTCCTCTCTGACCTTGGCTAAGGGAGTGAGCCAAGAACGCCTGCCCTTGCCTTAGTAGACTTGTGTTCCTTTCTTGTTAGTAAAACAAGCGTGACATGAAGCAGAAAAGAGTCTGTGTTTTCCTAATACTGTTTCTGCCCATCTCTTTCTCCTCATGCCACTTCTTCTCTTCAAAAATGTGCGGAGGATGTAATGATGAAGCAGACTCTTCTTTTTTTGCTTCTGTGCTCTGCACAGAATGGTGACATTTACCATTCCCATTGCTGTGTGGTTGCCCTTAGCCTAGCTGTTTTTCTGGAGTGAAGCTACCTTTGGCTCTGTGTGTCAGTATGTTAACTTAGGGTTTGTAAGTTAACTTTAGTATAGAGTGTTTCTCATTTAAATAATCATGTTCAATGATTGTGGTTGTCATCAGCTCCTATGTTTGTCTTTTGCCTGTTAAGGCCGCCTTAGTCCAGTCTCTGGACACACCATGAGTGGCACTCAAGTTCTTTATGGCCATGCCTCTTTACTTGGGATTCCAAGTATCAGGTATCCACTGCATCTCCCAGGAAGGCCTGGTCACAAGCATGTGAGTCTGCTGTCATACTCCAGAAGCGGCAGCAGACATGAGACATAGCTCCTTCTGAGACGCAGGAATCCTGGAGAGGGGTGCAACAGTAGGCTTGACTTAGTATTCTCATTTACCTCTGTCATCCAGTGTTGCCAGGGTCTTCCAGAGCACAGTGTGTATGGGAGCTACCACTCCATTCACATTAATCCATCACAAAGTTATTTTTAAATGATTCCTACTGACAAATGTTTTGTTATGCAGCTACTGGTTAGAACGTGTTTCATAAAGCAATTGGCAGTGAATATTGAAAACAATATTACTTGTTTTAGAATTCGTGATACAGTCGGCCCTCGAATACAATGGTACTGTGGGTCCTGCCCTGCACCACCCCACCCCAGCCCTCTGTCAGCACAGAGTGGCACTCTGTTAATACGTAAATTTGGCCCTGGTCACCCCACCCCCTCAGCTACAGAGCAGCTGTGGGGCATTCCTGGAAGTTCCTCATGCACTCAGGGGACTGAAGGGAGCCTCCTCTGCCCTATCTCCACCTGGGGAGTCCCCAGGAATCCTGACAAAAGGGTCCCTGAACCCATGCTGCCTTCCAGGCAAGTCCCAGGCTTTGGCTGCTGCCACTGTGGGAGCTGCAGCGGGTGGAGGAGGCACCACAGGGCTGTATGTACTTCATGCGTGGCCAGCTTGCTGGTGCTGGCAAAGCTTTGGCTGCGGTCTCGCTCACATGTTTCAATGCTGAGTTCCTCCAGATTAAAAGAAAACAATTGTTCAAACCCAGGGACCTGGGATTTTTTTTTATACAGGAGATGTTTGTGTAAATGTCTCCTCTGGGATGTGGGGGCAGGTGAGAGGATGGGAGGGAAGGGGAGAAAGGAGCTCTGAATCGGGCAGGCAGGGGCAGCAGTCAGAGAAGAGTCAGAGCAGGAGACCACTCTGTCCCTCCTGCAGACAGCCTGAGACTGTCATGGGACCATGAGGGATCGTGCCAAGCCTGTGCAGCACCACTGAAACCAAGCTCAGGACCTAGTGCTGGTCCTGGAGGTGGGGGAAGGGTGGCAGCGCTTTAGTCCTTTCCTTTGGAGCTGCCACCTCACTTTTACGTGTGCTGCTGTAGCACACATGTTTAAAATGGAGTTTCAGAGCCTGTACTCCACACTGGGGCTTGCACCAGCATCCCGAGGCTGGCTACACAACAACCTGAGCCTGGTGGCAAGGCACCAGTTGCGAGGCAGTGCCTCTCCAGCCTCTGTCCCACTCCCGCAGCAGCCAGCATAGCTTGTAGATTCACATGTTGATCAGGGTACGCGTCTTAGTTAACGTATGTTAAGAAAACCCAAGGAAGGTATACATACAGTTTGTATACTGTAATGTTTTAACTCATTAACTGCACTGGTGGAGAAATGGAGCAGAGTGAGAACTGAGGAGGAAGAAAAAAATTGCAAGCAGCAGTGCCTTTGTCACCCTGGGGACTGGCCAGGTGAGATGGGGGCTATCTCCACTACATTCCCCGACGCAGCTCTACGGCTGGCCCTCCGCACTCTGGGGTGGTTTCAGCTACCCTCACTCAGACTGGAGCGGGCACTGGGGGGACGTGACTCAGCCGCCTCGCTCAGAGTGAAGTGGGGTGGGCCGCGTGCAGCGTGGATGCGGCACCAGTGAAACTGCTGTGGCCGCCTTGCTCAGAGCACAGAGAGGCAGACACAGTGCAGGCAGACCAGTGCACCCGTGGTCCGTGCAGCATGGCGTGGGGTTGATTTGAACATTCATGACTGTATAATTTGAACATTCATGACTGTATAATTTGAACATTCATGACTGTCAGTTTGCGCAGATGCACTTGCAAAACAGGCCTCCTTAATCGTGGAAAAATCAGGCCGCATAGAGGTGAAGCCACTATCTGGGAGGCATGAAGTGGAGAGGGCTGACTGAAGTTCAGAATGTGTTGTGCTTAAGGCATTCATTGTCTTTTCCAATTTCATTTTGGATCTGTAAGTGACTGCCAGTCACATTCTAATAGTCTTTGATTAACTCTGTATCAAAGCCTGTCATTTTGGGTTTAACTCTAAAGCAAGTACAGTAATCCCTTGCTACTTTGCGGCTCACCATTCACGGCTTCAATACATTGCATTCTCCCCCACTCCCCCCCTGCCTGTACTGTATTCACTGTATTTACCATATTTACCCTATATACCGCTACTTTGCGGATTTTGCTTATCACAGCATCTTTCTGGAACTGACCCCCCATGGTGTTCAAGGGGTTACTATAGGAACCTTTGACAGTGAGTGTTGTGCACAAGCAAAGTTTATGCGTTACAGTTACTCCAGTTGTTCCGTTTGACTTCACTATTGACAAATAGATCAAATTTCTTCCTCTTACTGAATGTTTTGGATTACTCCATTTAGTGATGCAGAGTGGTCATGTGAGGACATGATATAATTAACATACATTGTATAACTTTGAAGAACACTAGTATCTGAGATAAGTGTAAGGAGGGCTTTCTCTCAGGTTCATTATACAGTCGATCCTCGAATACCATGGTACTGTGGGTCTTGCCCACCTGCCCAGCCGTCCATCAGCATTGTGTGACAGCTCATTAATACGCAAATTTGGGCCCAGTCAAATTTGGGCCCCCTCAACTCTGAAGTGGCTCTGGGGCATTCCTGGAAGTTCCTCATGTGGCTGGGGAAGCGAAGCGGTACCCCTCTGCCTCGTGCTGCAGCAAGGGGAGGTTCAATCTTAACGTTAGGAAGCGGTTTTTCACAGAGAGAGTAATTGCATATCAGAATGGGCTGCCCAGGGAGGTGGTGGAGTCGCCGTCCCTGGAGGTGTTTAAGAGAAGACTGGACGAGGAGCTTAGTGACATGGTCTAACTGGGGGGTGTAGGGCTGGATGACCCTGGGCCCCTTCCGGCTCGGAGTGGCCTGCTAGACTGTGAGGGATCTAGGTTGGTGTTATGCTCTGGGNGGCTCACCATTCACGGCTTCAATACATTGCATTCTCCCCCACTCCCCCCCTGCCTGTACTGTATTCACTGTATTTACCATATTTACCCTATATACCGCTACTTTGCGGATTTTGCTTATCACAGCATCTTTCTGGAACTGACCCCCCATGGTGTTCAAGGGGTTACTATAGGAACCTTTGACAGTGAGTGTTGTGCACAAGCAAAGTTTATGCGTTACAGTTACTCCAGTTGTTCCGTTTGACTTCACTATTGACAAATAGATCAAATTTCTTCCTCTTACTGAATGTTTTGGATTACTCCATTTAGTGATGCAGAGTGGTCATGTGAGGACATGATATAATTAACATACATTGTATAACTTTGAAGAACACTAGTATCTGAGATAAGTGTAAGGAGGGCTTTCTCTCAGGTTCATTATACAGTCGATCCTCGAATACCATGGTACTGTGGGTCTTGCCCACCTGCCCAGCCGTCCATCAGCATTGTGTGACAGCTCATTAATACGCAAATTTGGGCCCAGTCAAATTTGGGCCCCCTCAACTCTGAAGTGGCTCTGGGGCATTCCTGGAAGTTCCTCATGTGGCTGGGGAAGCGAAGCGGTACCCCTCTGCCTCGTGCTGCAGCAAGGGGAGGTTCAATCTTAACGTTAGGAAGCGGTTTTTCACAGAGAGAGTAATTGCATATCAGAATGGGCTGCCCAGGGAGGTGGTGGAGTCGCCGTCCCTGGAGGTGTTTAAGAGAAGACTGGACGAGGAGCTTAGTGACATGGTCTAACTGGGGGGTGTAGGGCTGGATGACCCTGGGCCCCTTCCGGCTCGGAGTGGCCTGCTAGACTGTGAGGGATCTAGGTTGGTGTTATGCTCTGGGATGTGCTCTCAGTCTCTGTACGGGTGTTAGATGGTGAGTTGGACTAGATGATCCTTGTGGGTCCCTTCCAACTCATAATACTCTGTGATTTTGTGTGTGATTCTGTGGAGGGGTACTGTGGGGCTATATGTACTTCTGAGCACTCCTTGCCGTGTTCCTTCCCAGGACACAGTTGTGTCCCAGGGGACACACCTGGCATGGCAGAGCGGCAGCTGGGGCCAGCCATGCATAGCTCTGATGGCCTTTAAATATGCGAGAGCAGTGACCCAGTGGCTGCCTTTTCAGCATGGTAACAGTGCTGATGGTCCACTGGCAAAGCAGCATCCTGGTGCTGGAGAGAGGTGCTGAGGACATGCTGCATTCTCTAGGAATTTTACGGGCTCCAGGACGCACCGTGCAGGGGCCAGACTAGCAGAGTTTAAGGCCATGTTTTACTCTGGCACTAAATTTACATATTTAGGTAGAGTCAAGCCTAAAGTGAACAAACTTTTTCCAGAAATTTAACTTAAAAATGACGTGAACTTCAAACTCCTGTTTTCAAAAAAAACCGAGCAAACAGACAAAAGAAAACCTCTGCTACTGTGTACAGTAAAAGCAGAAGCTTTGTAGAAAAGCCCACATGACAAATAGGTGATTAAGCTGGAATGCATCTNGTGCTCTCAGTCTCTGTACGGGTGTTAGATGGTGAGTTGGACTAGATGATCCTTGTGGGTCCCTTCCAACTCATAATACTCTGTGATTTTGTGTGTGATTCTGTGGAGGGGTACTGTGGGGCTATATGTACTTCTGAGCACTCCTTGCCGTGTTCCTTCCCAGGACACAGTTGTGTCCCAGGGGACACACCTGGCATGGCAGAGCGGCAGCTGGGGCCAGCCATGCATAGCTCTGATGGCCTTTAAATATGCGAGAGCAGTGACCCAGTGGCTGCCTTTTCAGCATGGTAACAGTGCTGATGGTCCACTGGCAAAGCAGCATCCTGGTGCTGGAGAGAGGTGCTGAGGACATGCTGCATTCTCTAGGAATTTTACGGGCTCCAGGACGCACCGTGCAGGGGCCAGACTAGCAGAGTTTAAGGCCATGTTTTACTCTGGCACTAAATTTACATATTTAGGTAGAGTCAAGCCTAAAGTGAACAAACTTTTTCCAGAAATTTAACTTAAAAATGACGTGAACTTCAAACTCCTGTTTTCAAAAAAAACCGAGCAAACAGACAAAAGAAAACCTCTGCTACTGTGTACAGTAAAAGCAGAAGCTTTGTAGAAAAGCCCACATGACAAATAGGTGATTAAGCTGGAATGCATCTGGCTTTTACTGGATACAAATTGGGCAGGGGGTACGGAAAACCCCATTTAAGGTACATCTCTGCCAGCGCTGCCTGCCCTACAGGGTGGGGTCCTCCTCAGTCATCCCCTTATTCAGAGGCAGCCAAGACTGCTTGTAAAAAAAAAAATAAAAATTTTAAAGACACCCAGAGAATCGCCTCCTTTTACTTGTGAGCAGGGAGAAGCAAGTCCTGCACTGTGGCCAGCAGGAGTGGGGGATGCCTTGCTGTGGAAAGAAACATTTGCAGTATCCATCCCTTGCTTTGCTGCCGCCCCAGCCCCCAGGCTGCGTGGTGCTGGTAGTAGCCAGTACAAATATGTAGTTCATGTAGCACTCGAATTGTGGTGGCTGATTTGGCCCTCAGCAGTGGAAGACTATCAGTGTTGGCTCAAACCTAGGATTGTAAGACCTGTCGCAGGTTGTACTCAACTGTTACTTTGCTCCAGCAGCATCCCTGACCCAGTGCTTTTCTACTGAATTTTGTTCACATTTTTGTTTAAATTCACTGGTGGTGAGCAACAGGGACAAAGTCTTCCCAGCAGCTGAGTCTGGGGCAGGGCGAAACCCCTCCCGATGGGATAGGAGCAGTGTCCTGCTGGCCCTGCTCCTTCTCAGTCAGCACTGCCTGCTCAGGATACGTGCAGTCCCTTTCTCTCTGGGCACAGGTGGCGGGGCAGAACCGCCACCCAGTGGGAGAGGGGTGGTGTCCCGCCGGCCCCGCTCCTTCTCGGGCAATGCTGCCTGGTCAGAATATGTGCAGCCACTTTCTCTCCAGGCACAGGCGGTGAGGTGGAACCCCTCCTGATGGGAGAGGGGCAGTGTCCTGCTGGCTCTGCTCTCTCTTCCGTGGCCCTGCCAGCAGTGTGCGGCCAGGAGTGGCCGCGCCTGGGTGCTCTGACCAGCCAGCCCAAACCAGCGCAGGCGGGCAGAGCAGTGTGCTGCTGGTCCATGCATTGGGTTGGGGGGGGTGAGGAAAAATTGCATATTTGTGAGTGCCTATCTTGAATATTCATGAGCATCAGGCCACACGTGCGCAGTTGTGAAATAGGCCTCCTTAACTGCAGAAAAATCATGCCGCAAATAGGTGAAGGCGCTGTCTGAGAAATGTGGAGAGGGCTAACTGTAATAAAAGTAACAAGCAATCAGCTTATTTTCCAGTCATTGTTATTTCAGCTTCTCCGTCTATATTTCTCATTACCAAATGCCGCAGAATTATAGGTTGTTTCTTAATGAAGTTTCAGTTGAGCAGTTTCCATCTGCTGGGCCCTGCTTGTGTTATGAATTGTCTGAAATGGTGAGGAAAGCTCATATGAGGAGACTGAAGGTCTTGTCCAGCAAATTCCAAACTCATATTTACTGTAGTTGATGCTACATTGTGGATGGATTGCAAGTTTGACAGTATCATGAAAGAGCCTGCAATGAACACTTAGGGCCTGTGTTTGTTGGGTACAAGGCAACAAGACTGAGGCCTTGCCTGAGCTGAGTGTGTCATACTGGAGGAAAGAAGAGAGGAATTGGTGGTGAAATGGATGAAAAGAGAAAAACTTTACCACAAAGGAATGAGGCTTGACTGATTCTGACAGGAGCAAGTCTCAAAGACGTTTTGGAACCTATAGTAGTAGAATCAAGCAAACACCAAAATTTTTGCATTCTAGCCCATGTTTGTCATCTGCCACGTGTCAAAGCACTTGACTGAGTGCTCAAACAAGTTTTGCACAGTAGCTGATTTTGTCATTTTGAGCTGAAAATATCAGTAGTGGAAAATATTTTGAGGCTATGGTGGTCCCAAGTAAAGGTTTAATACAGTTATACCCTGTCCTTCGCGAGGAACGGGACAGGCCACAGGCCTCGCGAAACAATAAACTCGCAAAGAAGTGCAGGTTGTTAACATGCATGCAGGCCATGCCCATTGCTCCGCCCCCTGGCACTCTGGAGCGGTGCAGACAATTTTCCACTCCTTTCCATGGTCCGTCTTGCAACAGGCGAGCAAAGGGAACCGTTTCTGAGGGGCTGCTGCGACTGTGTGTGCTCACAGCCCAAACGCCGCACCGCTGCTCCCCCTCCCAGCCCCCCGGCCTGGCCCAGCCCCGGTGCTC
>WEKX01002800.1:0-33313 GCA_013390025.1 Pitta sordida
GCAGTTCAACATTCGCCCCCAGCTTGGGGGTGAATCAAACTTGCTGATGATGGACTCGACTCCCTCATCCATATCGTCAGTAAAGATGTTGAACAGTGCCGGGCCTAACACTGACCCCTGTGGGACTCCACTAGTGATTGGCTGCCAGCTGGATGTGGCATCATTCACCAGCACTCTCTGAGCTTGTCCGTCCAACCAATTCCTAACCCAGCATAAAGTGTTTCCATCCAGTCCATGCTCTACGAGTTTCTCCTGAAGCTTATTGTGGGAAACCGTGTCAGAGGCTTTGCTAAGGTCCAAATACACAAGTGTTTTGATCCAACAGTGCCAGGCCTAACACTGACGCCTGTGGGACTCGACTAGTGACTGGCTGCCAGCTGGATATGACACCATTCACCAACACTCTCTGAGCTCATCCATCCAACAAGTTCCTAACCCAACATAAAATGCTTCTATCCAGTCCATTGTGCACATGCCTACCTCCAACTCAATTCAGCTACTTCAATCTATGTGTCAAAGTTACCTCAAGTGTAGAAATATTGATTTGTAAGAAATGTGGTACCTCAAAGGTACGGAAAGACTCTTTCAAATCTTTGGCAAAAATCAACAGTTGGAGAGATCCTAGAAGAAAATAGTTGAAACTACCTAAGTGTTCACTGGCTGTTTAATGAGGTGCAGTTGTTCTCTCTTCCCTCTTGTTTATTGATTCCATTTTCCTCTTTTTTGTGTGTGCTTTTTGGGTTTAGTTGCAAGGGTGGGGAGTGGTATGCTTAATGATGGTCTTAGCTTAACCAGACACGAAGACACCCTAACCCCCCCCTCCTCCGCTTTTGCAAGGGTGCTATAGAGTGGGGGAAGTGATAGGAAAAATATCTTAAATATCTTTATTGTCTATATTGGTCTTCCATTACACAGTTCAAGTTGAAGGTGTCGTTCCCATCTTCAACATATTCAGTGATCCATGCTGAGGTTGGAGCAGATGGAAACCTTTATGTCAGCTATCTTTGGTGCCCTTAGAGGTCTGCCAACCAGCAATGTTCCTTTACCTAGCAATTGTATGGCAAAGGAAAAAAAAAAAGAAAGCACAAAAATTTGTAGTCCATCTTGTCTTCCACTGTTTTCAAGATGTAATTGTATAAGGGAAAATGTTAATACTGTGTGATTATATCATGTTACAGACTTCTGCCTCAGTTCTCATCAGATACGAATCATATTATGTCACTGGCTAACTTGACTAATCTATTGTTGGTTTTAAGCCTTCACAAGTGCATTTTCCTCTGGTTCTTCCTCCTGGGCTCACTTACATGGCCATATACATTTTTATGTCTTTTTTAACAGAGTTATGTACCTTGATGGTGATCCCAGAGAGGTTTGGTAAGTTAAGAAAGCTGAAATTGTTTCTGGTGTTGGTATTTACTAAGAAGGAACAAGAAATTTGTAAATAAATCTAAATAGCCTGATTTTTTCAGAAGATGCATGCAGTAGAGCTCTCTCTGTGTGTATAAATAGTGAAGGAGACAGAAGGGGAAAAGGCAAATAGATTTCTTTGCACATCTCTAATTATGGACTTATTTCACTCAATAATGTATGTAATGCTTCTACAATTTGCTGTGGTGATTTCCTAAAGTGTGTGGAACAGTTTCCGTCTTTCGCCATGTGAAAATACCTCTTCTGGGAGACTGGATGTTTTGCAGGTGATGCATAAAACTTGTGTATCTCAGGACACACTCCTACTGAACTAAACCTCAAATTTGTGGGATCTACAAGTGAACTTTCTGTCCAGTACAAGGACATGATTACTCTTTTGGGCAGAAAACCATGGAGTAAACAAGTTGGATGGAACAAGGACTAGTACAGCAAGATATAGAACAAGATAAGCCGAACCCTGGACTGTTGCTGAAGGACTAAAATTCCTATAATAACTGGCACATAGAAACTTCTGCACCTAGCTAAAGCTTTAAGGGTATATAAGACCCGCTGAAATGCAGAATAAATTGTCTTCAATCATTTGTTGAAGTCCATCTCTGTTTATATGCCACACAAATTATTTTCAAATATGAAGTGAAGCAGGACCAACTCAGGTTGAACAATGGGTATATGAATCAACAGAGAGGCAAGCTGAAGATCCTCAGGCATTAGAAATAAGTGAGTGCCAGACACAATTAAAGTTTGCCAGTGAATTCCAAAGGCAACAAGATTATTCAAGGTCTGAGGAGGTGTTTGCCGTCCTTCTGAGTGGGCATCAGGTGCCACACTAATGGGCAGCAGACATATTTCCTTTTTCATCTGTTCCCTGCTTCATACAGACAGTTGACTTATATTTTGAGAGACAGTAAATTTAAGTGCAGTATCACACATAAAATGCTTCTGCCTGTCAATTATGCACAATAGTGTGTTTGGTAGTTAACTGCTAAGCAGTATTGTGTGGAGGTACTCAGCGTGTTTTACTATCCAGTCTTGGACTAATTCTCCGATCTGGGAAGTTGGAAGCACAAATGAGCTGTCCTTCATTTGCTAATTCATTTGTTACATTGTTTATTGTTTATATAAGGATTTGGAGATACAGAATTGTCTAATAAGTTATTAAAAATGTCTTGAGATAGCTTTAATGCAGGCTCCAAGATTTATACTTGGAGCAATGGGTAAACGGTAAACACAAATGGTAAACACACAGGTATATAGTGCCTTTATTTATCAACATTTTTGCTATTTGCTGGACAACTTTTCTGATTGGTTTGATTGTTTTACAATAATTATTAAACAAAAATCGATTGCTGTAAGAGCAGTTCTTCCTCCTCAGTCAAATGCACTTTTAACATAAGGTGTTGTTTCAGTGAGTACTGACACCAAATAAACAGCTGCACACAAAGCAAGGATTCCTGCAAACTATTAGGCACTCACAGATTATTCAGATATCTTGCATTTGTCTTAGGATGGCCTGTTACTTCCAGCCCTAAAAGTTAACAACTATTAATCACTTAGTGGCAACATGAGTTGACCAGCAGTTGTGGCTGTCTGGACTTCAGTCTAATGATACTCAAAAGCTTTTCTCATGTTTTCTGTCACTTAGGATAAGAGGTGGTTTGCAGCCAAGCATTCCTTTGGGAAGGCTGCTTTGAGTTTAACAAAATGTTTGAAATAACCTCAGTAACACCTCTCAACACTGATCCACAGCTTCAAATGTACAGAAAAATCAAACAATAGCAGCCTTGCATCGACAGCCTCTGGAGAGTAAACCAATGGGATAAGTATTTCTAAGGGAAACTGAGTAACAAGGAAGTACCTCAGTAAGCACCATTCATTGCCCGGACTTAATCAGAAAGGAATGGTTTCAGCAGCGATGTATTTAATAGTTCTTCAGTGCAAACAACCATCTTTGTTCCCTCTTTTTTCAAAAGCTAGAAACAGTCTTTCAGTGTCTTAACTGGTACCTTAAAATAGAGGCAGCATAGCTTTAGTTAACTAGTCCTCAGATTGTATGTTGAAGAATGCAAGAGTTGCTGCTTTGAACATGAACACATTAATGGACTTCTAAAACAGCAGACAGTAATGCATTAACCTTGAATTAGAAAAGACAAATATTTTGATGTGATGCCTAATATAGACTAGAATATTAGGTTTTCTCCATCAGAATGGAATTTATGAAGCTTCGGAAAAAGAAGACGCAGAAAATTTTTCTTACACTGTGTTTTTAAGTTAGAGATTTTTTGGTTGACCTTCTTTTGCTTAGTTATGTCCATCATCCAGGGTGCCTAAAGTCACTTTGCCCTGTATTGAGATGATTAACTGATGCAGAATCCTTGTGTTTCCAGGAATCTTGGACCTATCTCCAAATTATCAAGTAAGGTACTTGGAACACTGTCTCGTATCTCTTTTGGACAGATTCTGGAACCATCTTCCCAGGAAGCCAGAATGCATAGTTTTCCAAGATGGATACCAAAGTGATCCCTGCTGAAGCCAGAAGCTGACAGTGTGGTCTTGCAGCCCAGAAGACCAACCACATCCTGGGCTGAATCAAAAGATGAGTGGCCAGCAAGTCAAGTGAGGGGATTCAGCCCTTCTACTCTGCCCTTGTGAGCTGGAGTACTTCATCCTCAGCACAAAAAAGATGTGGATCTCCTAGAGCGGGTCCAGAGGAAGGCCAGGAAGATGAACAGAGGGATCAGGACAGCTATCTGAGACAGCAGGAATTGTTAAGCTTGGAGAATAGAAGGCTCTGGGGAGACCTCATTGCAGCCTTTCAGTATCTAAAGGGAGGTTATAAAAAGAAGGGAGAGGGACTTTTTGTACGCATAGATGGTGAGAAGACAAGGGGCAATGGTTTTAAATTGAAACAGGGCACAGTCTGATGTGCAAAGAATACATCTACCTGATTTTGAACATGCTGATACTGGAAGAAAAAATAGTATTTTACCTTAGGTTCACACAAGTACTTTGAGTCTTGAGAGTCTAGAACACTGCTAACAGACAACAGTAGAAGTTGGAACATGAAGCAACAAAACTTGAGAGATACAAAGTTCACTAAAGGCTCTCTTCTCTGGAAAAGCTGCCTTGAGCCACTATGTGGGTCTTTTCTCACTCACTGCATCAGTCTTCACTTAGAGAGCCTTGATCCTTGTAAATCGCTGTAACCTTAATGTTATTTAATCATAGTTTTTAGAAGTTAATTTCCATGACAACTGCATTTAAAAAAAAAAAAGCCTAACTTGTCATTGAGGATTATAAAAATCCTTTATTTGCCTGGAGATCTGAATGAATAAATGTAAGTGAAGAATGTGTTTCGACAGTTTGTTTATTAAAAATGTATTATGCAGCTAAAAGTTATATTGTATTTATAATATTTTAATGACAGTCACTTGCAGAGTTTCTGGTGCAGTCTATCAATATGCATTTAAAAACTGTGCTATGCAAAATTCTAAAATATTTTAAATGCTCCCTTATGTCCACATAAATATCATTTGATTTGTTTTTATTTCTCCAAATGCCAAAACCAATTAAATCATAATATAAGCCTGATGAAATGCTGCTATTTGATTGAAGCCTTAACAGTCTTGTTGCAGAGAGAAAACGACAGATAGTGTAAGGAAAAGCTCATTAAGATTCAGTCATATCCAAGTGACATGTAACTGTAGAGAAAGAGGCTTGATATTAGTTTTCACCCACTTTTTTTACCTGACAACTCTAACTTCCATATCAACTGCATATAACTTCTGTAGCTGGCATTCATGGAAATATCTACCTTACTCAACCTAAAAGAAATTCCCACTTTTGAGTGAAAACCTCCTTGGAAATGGGAGTTTTATAGAATATTGATAGATTTCGATTTTTTCCTTGTCTAGAGTGAAAATAAGGTTTCCCCCAACTACTGTGGTAAAGTCAAAGCTTAAAGCAGATTAGGTTTTGCTTGCTTAATTCTACCTTAAGCAGCATAAACTGGATGCCTGGATCCTTGAAACATATTAAGCTTCTAACTTCTGTGTGTGAGGCTTGATATAGTCCTTGTAAATTACAGTAATCCCTAGAATATTGCGTGGGGTTGGGTCTGGATGTATGCTGCAATAACTGTAATCCACGAAGTAGTAATTCATATATATGTAACTATGTCCCACCCCCCAGCCCCTCAGCTCCGAGCAGCAGGAGCATGTAGGAGCAAGCAGGAGCATACAGGAGAAAACATCTAGCAGCAGCTAGCAGGAGAAAACAGCTAGCTGCTACTAGCTACTGCATGCTCCTGCTTGCAGCAGCTAGCAGAGGAGGAGGACTCTGCACAGATGTTTGGTTAATATACCTTTGAGACAGTGTTATAAAGTTTCCCCACCATTTTATTAAGCTTTGCAACACTTACAAGCGAGCAAGCTCGGGGCAACCCTGAGCAAGCTGCACCTGCCATTGCCACGCCCCCTGCCCCATATGGGGCAAAAGAGTGGGGGGGGGAGCCAGAAAATACAGTAAACCCCTGGTTATTCATGGTTTGCATTTTTGCAGTTTCAGTTCTTTGTGATTCATTTTTCAGCGACAAAGTGGGGTCAACGCGGTGGCGGGGAGTGCGCAGTGCGGTGGCAAGCGCGCGGCGGCGGCTCGGGCGTGCAGCGATGAGCGCACAGCGCAGCGGCGGCGAGTGCACAGCGTGGCAGGGCTGGACCATGTGGTTTACTGCAGCTCGCAGTGGCGNGCGCGGGACCCCTGGGGCCGGCGCAAGCACCGGGGCTGGGCCAGGGGACTGGGGGTGGGGGAGCAGCGGCGTGAGGTTTGGGCTGCGAGAACACACGGTCACTGCAGCCACTCAGAAATGGTTCCCTTTGCTCCCCCCTGCTCACAGAGCCCGAGGGGAGAAGCAGAAAATTGTCCGCACTGCTCCAGAGTTCTGGGGGGTGGAGCAATGGGCGTGGCCTGCATGCATATTAACAACCTGCACTTCTTTGTGAGTTTAGCGTTTCGCAACGCCCTTGGCATGTCCCGTTCCTCGCGATGGACCGGGTATAACTGTACTTAGAAACTAGTATAGACCTCACACAGACATTCCAGAAGAAAAGACATTACTAGGAAGTAGTTTCTCTTGAAGTCAAGTAGAATATGTGTGAGTATACTACATTTTGATAAATAAATAGTCTTTTATCTATTCTAGCACAAAACTGGAAAGCAAGTTACGGCCAGATTCAAATTTTACTTGGTTGTTCTCTTTCCCTTTTTTTTAAATGATCCCTCGTTTGGTTTGTTGGTGTTGTTTTGTTTGATTTTTTTTTTTTTAAATAACCATTTGGCCTTGGGTTATCTGAATTTTACCTTCCTGACTTTTCAACATATCTCTGTGAGACTCCTTTCCAAGACAAAACCCAGTGTCCCAGGATTATCAATGTACTCCTTCAACTATGGGTTTCTTTCAAAATTTGTGTCATTAAACCAGTACAAGAGTTCTCTGAACAGTATGAAATTAGTGCAAACCTGACTTATTTAGAGCAAATAGTGTGGTCTGATGTAATTTTTATTTAAAGAACTTGTTGAGCCTGCAATTATATTTACCTGTACTCAAATTGTATTTTACTGTCTCCATCATCTGTCTCAAATACTTCAGTTGATTCTTCGGAAGACACAGTCTTCTGTCTTTAATACTTACATTAAATTTAGTCTGCTATATCAAGCCTAAATTAGGCCTAATCCATGAGTTTTTGTAATCCTGTTCTAGTCTTGCCATGCCATGGGGTCATAAGCCTGCCTGCCTCCTTTTTGGCACTTCTGGTACTCAGACCCCAAGTACAGTTGAGTTGGCTTTGGCAGCCTTGTAGTCACAGCTTCTAATGTCAAAACTAGACCATGACTAAACCAGGATTATATAGTGGTAACTACCTATTCATTGGCTGATTCTTAAGTAAAATGATGGAATCTGTGTGGACAACTTTCACTTGCTGTGTTTATTATGTTCTGAAGGAAGATTACCTTTACAGTCATACCGCACAGAATCGCACTGATAGCGATTCGCAGAAATTTTTTCTGCGATCCTTACTCAGTGATTCGCGGAGCAGTGTGTAGTTCTGCGGGATGGCACAGTCCTGCGCTGCAATGACAGGTGTCCAGGGCCTTCCACCCACCCCTGCCAGGAGTGAGGAAGTCTGTAATGCACAGTACCATGTGAGTCCCATTCCAGCCGCGGCAGCCAGCCTGGACTTGCCAGCACATATGTGGATATGCATTGCCTTAGGCAAAGCACTCTTGCAGTGCAGTGCCTGTGGTAGCCGCTGCTGTTAAAGGGAAAAAAACTCTGACACCAACACTCCCTGCTGCCATAAGAGGCCCTGGGAAGTTGCAGTGTTGCAAAGTTGCCATATTTATGGCAATAATTTGCCATATTAATATTCGACCTGAATTCCCAGATTTAAAGTTCCACAGGACCCTCACAAGACCCAAATCCTGCAAATCCAGAGGTATGGCTGTATACTTAACCTATTTTTACTGCATGGAATTAACCAAAGCTTATTACTTTGATTTATTTTCAGCTTTAAAAAGAAATTCCTTGGTAACAGTAAAGTTCTAAAAGCAATAGTTTCTCTGGAATAGCTAAATCTACAGTTTTGTATAACTTTTGGACAAGTTCCTTCACACCTAGGCTTTTTTTCCAGGCTAAGAAGTAAGGGAGGGGAAAATGCAAGTCAAGTGCATTTTCAGAGAATTATAAAATGTTTCTGAGCAAGAAGAAAATGCATAGGAGTCCAGTATTTTGCTACATTCTAAGGTTGATTTTCAGTTTAATCTAAACTTTCTCCATTGTGTCTTTCATATGAAATGAGATAACTTGGCCTATCTTGAATCTGTATAGTTGTAGAACCAATTGGTACATTCTAAGTTTTTCTCTGCTCCTCAGAGCTACTAAATGTGTCCCCTTTCCGTAGCAATACCAAGTAAGCATTCTGTCATTTTAGTTAATTCTTGTGTGTAAACTACAGTTAGTCACTGGCTTGTTAAATGTTACAGTTGATGCAAGAAGTCAGTTTGTAGCTTTACTTCATGATTCATAGTGCTGACTTTTGTTCATGGTGTCATTATCTGCACTTTGGAAGGAGTCAAATTAAAAAGGATAGTTCTTGCATTAAGTTACACTTCCCTACCTCATCCCCTTACACAAAAAGGTTAAATGTCTTTTCATATTAAGGCAGCAGTAATTAACCAGAAGCATTGTTTGGGATTTGCCAGTTCTGGGCGTTAATGAGAGAGAAATTAGCACTTAGCAGCAGGAGTTCCTTGATAGTCAGTGGCAAATGTTTAATGTGTCAACAAGTTAATTTTGGTCTTAAGTACTGCACTTAAGTGCTTTTAAATGAAAGTATGACATGTTTTTTTTATGTGATCATACACATGGGTTGTGTAATATACAGCTATAATGGAAGGAATGATGCAATAGAGTTGAAAAAAGGTGCAACCTAGGCAGCACAGGGCAAACAGTTTTGCTTTAACACTACAGAAGGATTGATGGATGTTTTCATGCTAAAGATGTACTTACTCCTGCCATTAACAGTCTGCAGATGTTCTTCTATATAAATTTTATTATCAAATTTGGCCTTTCAGAACATAATTTTTTAGGTCCCTCAAAGACTGTGTTTGAGCTGTGGTGATTTGCAAGAAAGACCTAAATAAACCTTTTGAGGTATCCCGAAATAGTAATTTTATTTAAAATTACAATTAAAAAAATAACTTTAAAATTCACTTAAGCACAGTGTCATATGCATTTTATGATGGCTGGAGGATTCAGACT
Organism: Pitta sordida; assembly: GCA_013390025.1. Lineage (NCBI taxonomy): Eukaryota > Metazoa > Chordata > Aves > Passeriformes > Pittidae > Pitta > Pitta sordida. The sequence continues at coordinate 9,245 of WEKX01002800.1, forward strand.
TCCACACAGCAAAATGAGCCCTTCAAAACTTGGGTGAGCAGCTGCTCACTAGCGCCAGGATTTTACCTGACACACGTGCTTGTAATGAGTAACTGTTTGTACACATTTCATAGCTTCTGCCTTGCACAAAATAGCTCCTTAGAAATTGAAGGTGTGCTCCCTATCTTCGAGGGATTTTTGCATTTAAAATCACTTTGGTTAGCACATAAGTACAACTTCACCCAATTATCCCATTTCTATGTTTACCTGATGTGGAAACAGATAAGTAGTCTGTGAAATAACAAAAATAGGGGCCTGTCCTGCATCAGCAGACTGCTGTCTCTCNTGATTCGCGGAGCAGTGTGTAGTTCTGCGGGATGGCACAGTCCTGCGCTGCAATGACAGGTGTCCAGGGCCTTCCACCCACCCCTGCCAGGAGTGAGGAAGTCTGTAATGCACAGTACCATGTGAGTCCCATTCCAGCCGCGGCAGCCAGCCTGGACTTGCCAGCACATATGTGGATATGCATTGCCTTAGGCAAAGCACTCTTGCAGTGCAGTGCCTGTGGTAGCCGCTGCTGTTAAAGGGAAAAAAACTCTGACACCAACACTCCCTGCTGCCATAAGAGGCCCTGGGAAGTTGCAGTGTTGCAAAGTTGCCATATTTATGGCAATAATTTGCCATATTAATATTCGACCTGAATTCCCAGATTTAAAGTTCCACAGGACCCTCACAAGACCCAAATCCTGCAAATCCAGAGGTATGGCTGTATACTTAACCTATTTTTACTGCATGGAATTAACCAAAGCTTATTACTTTGATTTATTTTCAGCTTTAAAAAGAAATTCCTTGGTAACAGTAAAGTTCTAAAAGCAATAGTTTCTCTGGAATAGCTAAATCTACAGTTTTGTATAACTTTTGGACAAGTTCCTTCACACCTAGGCTTTTTTTCCAGGCTAAGAAGTAAGGGAGGGGAAAATGCAAGTCAAGTGCATTTTCAGAGAATTATAAAATGTTTCTGAGCAAGAAGAAAATGCATAGGAGTCCAGTATTTTGCTACATTCTAAGGTTGATTTTCAGTTTAATCTAAACTTTCTCCATTGTGTCTTTCATATGAAATGAGATAACTTGGCCTATCTTGAATCTGTATAGTTGTAGAACCAATTGGTACATTCTAAGTTTTTCTCTGCTCCTCAGAGCTACTAAATGTGTCCCCTTTCCGTAGCAATACCAAGTAAGCATTCTGTCATTTTAGTTAATTCTTGTGTGTAAACTACAGTTAGTCACTGGCTTGTTAAATGTTACAGTTGATGCAAGAAGTCAGTTTGTAGCTTTACTTCATGATTCATAGTGCTGACTTTTGTTCATGGTGTCATTATCTGCACTTTGGAAGGAGTCAAATTAAAAAGGATAGTTCTTGCATTAAGTTACACTTCCCTACCTCATCCCCTTACACAAAAAGGTTAAATGTCTTTTCATATTAAGGCAGCAGTAATTAACCAGAAGCATTGTTTGGGATTTGCCAGTTCTGGGCGTTAATGAGAGAGAAATTAGCACTTAGCAGCAGGAGTTCCTTGATAGTCAGTGGCAAATGTTTAATGTGTCAACAAGTTAATTTTGGTCTTAAGTACTGCACTTAAGTGCTTTTAAATGAAAGTATGACATGTTTTTTTTATGTGATCATACACATGGGTTGTGTAATATACAGCTATAATGGAAGGAATGATGCAATAGAGTTGAAAAAAGGTGCAACCTAGGCAGCACAGGGCAAACAGTTTTGCTTTAACACTACAGAAGGATTGATGGATGTTTTCATGCTAAAGATGTACTTACTCCTGCCATTAACAGTCTGCAGATGTTCTTCTATATAAATTTTATTATCAAATTTGGCCTTTCAGAACATAATTTTTTAGGTCCCTCAAAGACTGTGTTTGAGCTGTGGTGATTTGCAAGAAAGACCTAAATAAACCTTTTGAGGTATCCCGAAATAGTAATTTTATTTAAAATTACAATTAAAAAAATAACTTTAAAATTCACTTAAGCACAGTGTCATATGCATTTTATGATGGCTGGAGGATTCAGACTTCCACACAGCAAAATGAGCCCTTCAAAACTTGGGTGAGCAGCTGCTCACTAGCGCCAGGATTTTACCTGACACACGTGCTTGTAATGAGTAACTGTTTGTACACATTTCATAGCTTCTGCCTTGCACAAAATAGCTCCTTAGAAATTGAAGGTGTGCTCCCTATCTTCGAGGGATTTTTGCATTTAAAATCACTTTGGTTAGCACATAAGTACAACTTCACCCAATTATCCCATTTCTATGTTTACCTGATGTGGAAACAGATAAGTAGTCTGTGAAATAACAAAAATAGGGGCCTGTCCTGCATCAGCAGACTGCTGTCTCTCACCAGAGACTGGGAGCATCAGTCCTTGGCTTCACCTGCCACTGGTTTCTTGCTCCTGCTAGGCTCTCTGGCCTCCCTGATACAATGAGGTTCTGCACGTCTTAGCCCCACGTGAACTTAAGCAAAGGATAGTGGAGAGAAGTCCTTAGAGAGAGTAGAACCTGAAGCTGTTGGCCAGAGAAAATTTAGGAATTGTGTGAGGGCACCATCATCCTTCTGCATTAGCCACTTTTTAGTCTGTGGTGTATTTATTGCCAAACATGGTAGGATATGTTATGTACTATTGCCACATTTGTCTGTGTTTTAATCTTTCATCTTTCAAGTATCGTCTTTCAGTTGCATGAAGGTCATTTGCATTTGTGGCCTCAGTTATGCTGAGGGGTAATTTACTCTGCCACTGCCCTGTGGCCACTTTGAGTTTGAAGAGAAGTAACCATAGACTGAAATGTTACAACGCACTGCAGCAGTTTCGGGCAAAAGACACTGTATCCAGTGAAACTCCAGGAGGAAGCCGCAGGGGTTTCTTCTTCCTTTGATGCCTATTTCATTACATGAGCACATCAAAATAGAGTTTTCCCCCCATTGCTGGAAAGAAACCATCATGAAGTCAGTCTTGCACTACTTGCAGTTTTTGAGCGCTTCTATTTTCTACTCAATGGACATTTATGCTTCTGTGCCTCCTCCCATCACATTTTTATTATAATTAAGCATTAACAAAAAATGTCTACCATATTGGTTGAGTCCTGAGCACAACTCTGCATATAAACCATTACATGACATGCTATTGAACTTCTTGTACAGACAGTATCTAACAGCTCATCCTGCACTGTTGGTTTTGGCAAGTTCTCTACAGCATGTAATAAATCAAGGAAGAAAAAGCTTTTTGGCCTAATGTTGCACAGGCTGCTGTAATGTTAGACTACAGAAAGCAGTTCTGTTTTTAGACATCCTTTTACTAACCTAACATTCATAATTTATGATTCCACTGTAAAATTCCTGCAACACTACACCAGAAGTAGTGCTGCCCTTTAATTAAGTGCTCTCTGTAGGAAAAACGTGAAGCTGATGTGCAAAACATATCGCAGTACACAGTGATTGATAGTGATTACTTCTTTATGAACCCAGCCTGAAGGTCTGAACTTCCTGATGGGTAAAATAGTCCATGGGGCTACTTCCTGAGATTGCCTAGTGGGGATCAGTCAGAGTTAGCAATATCTGAGGAATTCCTGAGGCACATTTCAGACATTACAACACAAACTTTCTGTTTCTTCTGAATGGTGCTTTACATTAATAATTACCTGAATAATAGCTCATTATAGAGATTATGTTTTAAGGATTCATTGTTATTTTCATGGTATTATAATTTACATGAACTGGGACATGTGTAAACCCTCGTGTTTTTAATATCTGCACACCCAAATCTAAAAAAGCAGAGTGCATAGGAAGAGAGATTTCTGTATGTATTGAATTTACTGAATGTTATTTAATACTTAATACACAAGTATTTTTTAGTGATATGTGCAGAGTATTCAAAGAAAAAAAAAATGAAACAAAACCAAAAAAACCTAAACCAAAAAAAACCCTCCACCAAAACTCTGATGTGGATTGTTTAAGTCTCTAAACAGCATTTTTATTCATGGAATCAGGTATTATTGACATCTATCAAATTTTGTAAATTAAATGGAGGTCAAATACTCTTTCCAATTTTGCAGTGAAACTAACAGGTTTACTTGCATTGGAATCACGGAGGTGGGAAATTAAAATTCCCCTAACACAATCACATAAGTTCATTTTACTTTTTTGCTTGATAGATTTGGCCCTGGATTAGTCATCTACTGGTATGGATTTATTGAAGAGCTGGACTGCCATCGTGAACGTGGTATCCTGCTAAAAGACTGCTTTCCTACTGACATTGTGACTCTTCGACACAGCATGGCTCTACACTGATGTTGAGAGGAAGAGGTAAATCCGGAAGCAATTCTACTTTCCTGCAGTGTAAACTAATGGCAGCATCTGCCCTGAACTTCAGCTGAACTCCTGCTGCCCACCCTTATGCTACTGCCGCTTTACACAAACATATCAAGAGTTTCTGTTTTGCTTCAGACCTCTGTTGTGATCAGCCAAAAAAGACAGACACAGCCCACTCATTATCAGCAGTTCTGTCTCTGTCAAACAGCTAGTTTCTAGATACTCATAATCTTTCTTCCTTCCGGATGGCTTCTTTGAGCATTCTAAACAAAGACAAAAATGCATAGGCTGAAAGGCGGAGCTTTCAGTTCTTACCCCTGTAAGAGTGATGTTTAAAATTAAGTGTTTTTTATGGTTTCACTCACAAGCTATTTAGTGCTGGTGATATGACTGAAATACCTACAGTGATGAGGAAATTTGGTAAACACTGTTGGTTTGTGGCTTAAAACATTATAATGCAAAGTATATAAAGCCCAAGTGGTAGGACAGGATCATGGCTGTTAGAGTAAATAGCCAGATTTTGAGAGAATAATTGGTATATGTGTTTCGTCACTATCTGAGTGTTAAAATTAACAATGGCATCCCAAGTTAACAGTTAAAAAGTAATTTAAATTAGGGGATCTTTACAAGGAGTGAAAGTGAAGAGCACAAAGAGCACAGATTTTATTTTATGTATATCAACCTCTGAAGTTTGGGTTTAGTTTGGTGGGGAGATTGATAAGTATTTTAATTATTCAAAAATAACTTCTGTTTTGTCTTTTCTTCTTGCCCACTCCGAGGCAATCTATACCTAGGAATTTTTCCCTTAGCTGACTTTAAGGAAGGAATCTGTCTTGATCCCTATAGGTAACATAACATGCAATTTTCTGGAGTGCTGAAGTCCAAAAGAAGAGGAGCTCTCTAAGTGGGTTATTTCTGAAGAAGATCATCATCCTGGTATTCAAGGAGGAGAATAAAAAAAGAGACAAAACAGTGCTTCATACTGGATCAGTTCCACAAGACAAATAAATCACACAAATGGGCAGAAGTTTCCTGTGTACTTGTTTTCTTGTAAGAGCCTTGTTTTTCTCTTGTTGGAACCACCAAGATCAGAGGTGCATTGAGGTGGTTGTTAGCCCTTCTTGAAGTTTTGAGTTCAATCTCTTCCATTTCCATCTGCATCACCACTCAGGTTTGTGCTCTCAGATGTTTTTTAATGAGAGCAGCTTATTGGGCTTGACACACTTCAATACTCTTTTCTTTGCTAAGTGCTATTCAGGAAAGGACAAAATATTTTAGAAAGTCAGAGTTTTGCGTGTATGCTCATCATGTTCAAGATTTTCAGAGAAGCAGAGATACAGATTCTGTTTTAGAATTTAAGGTGTGAAAGCACAAGTTGATTACCTTTTCCAGAAGAAAAGGGTCTTTAAAACATCACAATGCATATTCATCACTTTTTTTTTTAGTTGAGGTGATACTTTGTACATCTGTATGATTTCAAAAATCACGTGCAGACTTTTTACAGTTTTGCCTTGAGTTGAAAGGATATCAATCTTATTCAGGAATTTTTCAGCTATAGTTTTCAGATGCATACACAGTGATTTTATATTTAATTTCTAGTTTTCACCTTAACACTTTATAAGTTTCACACAGGAATTTATAATTTTTCATTTTCAGGAAAAAATATCTTTAGTCTTCCTTGTACTCTGTCCCTTGCTACAAAGGTAAGTTAGTATAGCTCCACTACTGTGAGTTATTGTTCTATACAGATATTTTCCTGGGTTTGAATGTGTTACAGTGACAACATTTGTGCCTTTTTTTTAAATCTTCCAACATCTGTAAGTCATTTTTGTTCAACTATTTAAGGTATTGTGCTGACCTTATTTTAACAGAGCAGCTTTAGACATCTGCCCATAAAGATACAAAGAAGCAATCTGTGATGTGTACCTGCCTGATGCTACACAGAAGCTGCATTTAGGGTGTTGCCGCCCCTGGGACTTCTAACTCTGCTTTAGGTTAGTGGAATGTGTAAAATCAAGATGAGAATAAAAAAGAAGAAATAACTAAACATAATCATACTAGAAAATTCAGAAGTAATAGTTGTCTGAGGGAAATGGGTTTTAAAGGCAAACTAAATTTGTTTTAGCTTCTGCATATGTTTTCTGTTGTATGAAATACTAATTTAAATCAGCTTTTACATGATGCACTAATGCTGCTTTTTCTCTTCGAATAAATTAAATTTATCTGCACAGATGTTGAAAATTCCACTCAACCTCCATCAAAGCTTTGCTTTATTTGTTTTTACATTCAACAAATTTATGTGGAGACATACAGATAAATCAGGTTAGGCTTATATCTGTTTATTTATTCCTCTACCTAATGCTGTGATGTAACAGGTTGAAAAGCAGTACAGCTGTCTTTAATCAAAGCTTTGACCTCATCTTCATGTATTGCACACTTTAAGAAACTTTGTATTAGAATAAGGGTTAAATAAGCCACAAAAGTGTACATACTGCACTAATTACATTACATGCTGTCAAAAAAAAAAAGCTTTGCCACCACAAAAGCTGTGCTGTGTGACTATTTTAAATGATGAAAGCAAAACATTAAAAAAAATTAGGACTATTTTGTTGTTCCTACTTGTACACTGAAAAAAAAAAAAAGAAACCATCCTTTGGGTATTTTTATGTTAATCAGTTATAAACATCAACTTTAACATTAAAAGAGGTGAGACTGTTGTTTGTGGGGGGTTTGCTGGTTTTGTTTTCTTAAACAATACTGTAGTCATTAGAACCTTAACATTAAAGCCAAATTCAGTTTTATGGGGTATTCTGTAGAGTGTGCTAATGAATTATGCCAAGCCAGAAAACAGAAGTAGGCATAAAACTGAATGATGTTCTCCCTGGCATACACAAACTTGCCAAGCATCTGCTGTAATAAGGCCTGTTCCGAGCTTTAGGAATTGATGTAATTGTATTGAACAGGGAAGTAAAACTTCCATATATAGGAGGAACGGCACAGTGGTGAGTCACACGCTCTAGTATACGAAGAAAATGGTTGGGTTTTTTTTAAACTATTCCTGTATTCTGGAAACATATTATTAGTATGAGTTTAGTAACTTTTCCTGAGCAGAATAAAACTTAAGATCTAAAACTGAGGAAAAGGAACCAAATGTCTTACCTCATCACATTAATAGTACTGGTACTTCATGAATAATTTTCATCCTGTTTTGTTATATTTACTTGTTCAAGAAGTCATTCTTTCCTTACATTTGTTTTTAAATTTCTCCACCATCTAGATTATTCATGCCTCTTTCCATTTGCCTTTAAATCCTTCCTTTTTAATTTTCTGTCTTATTTTAACCATTTCACATTTATTTGCTCAGTATCCTCCCACTTGCTCATATGTCCCATTTGAAAATTCTGTCCTATGTTTCCTACCATTTTTCTTTCTGTTACTACATCTGAAGAGTGCTGTTTTCAGTTCTGTATGCCTTTGGACTGACCAACCATCTCAAGCAATTTTGATTTTACTCTTATTTGAATAGCATTGAATAGCAGCCTTCAATTCCAGGGAGACTGTCCTCAGATTTCCACATGGCCTTGTAATGAGGAAGTATTGTGAAGCTCTTCTTCATTCTCTTGGTTTGAAATATAGATTATTTCTGCAGGCTGAGAGTGTTGCTTTGTGCAAGTTCATGCCTTGTTTGTGCCGTACTTCTGCAAGGAGATCTGTTGAAGTCAAAGGTTTAGCTTTCCTCCTGTGCCAAAATCTACTTGGCTGAGAACTGAAAAGATGGCTGTCTATCTTCTCATTTTCACACCACAGTCGATCTATCAAAAGCTTGTACGTCATACAGGTTGTTGTTATTTACCAGAGCTGATAACAACTCCTCAAGGGTCAACAAAATGTACACAGAATTGAACTCAGTTCTTCCTGTCACTTCATCTGATCTAGTCTTATTATTTAGATAGCTTCTTCTGAAGGGGTCTTCTGCAGTTAGATGGTAAATACCAAGCAAGGGTAACAGTAGTTAAAAACATGCATTTGTTATTTCAAGGATGAGATTAATTACATTAAGACAAATGCTGCTCAAGTATTGATTTAATGCTATGGAATAAAACAGGAGGCTGCCTGCAAAAACAACAACACAAAAATTCCTCCTATCATATTATTCTTAGTCACAAAGAGCCATTTGCTTTGGATTTGCAGTTTATTCAGAAATAACCTTTTTATTACATTGACAAGAGAAGAAACCTCAAGGGCTTGCTCTTTACAGTGGTGTGATAGGAACCTAAAGTGTGCCTGTTGAAAAATGAACGAGCTAACAATGGGAGCTTGGCAGCAACTTCTCCTTTTATAGAGAAACCGTCTATCTAGCACGATCTGTATAAAATAGACCTCGCTTAGGTTAGGGAAAGGTCACAAGTTACACAAACTTTGGATAGTCTAAATACGTTACTCAAAACTAACTCTCCTGTGTATAGTAAATATTAATTGAACCTGTATTATTAAATACATGCCAGGATTCCAAAGATTAAATAAGGAAGATGTAATTATGAGCTAAATAATAAACAGAGCTGTTTTAGTTCCCCTTGTATTTTTCACTTTCCTGCTATTGTTTCATATATGGCTATTATACAAAGAGCAGCTTAGGTCAGCTACTATAAATTATGGGTTTCTTACAATAGTAATCTACCAAAATTATTCCAGAGATGGATCAAAGAGCTTCAAAAGACTTTTCAAAAACTTGTCCACATAATTAAAAGACTTTATTTTGATACCCTATTTTTATTAGGGTTTCTTAATGTAGAGTTGATTCATACAGTATTTGGCTATTTATGTTGGTACTATGATATTGGAACACACAAGATTTGCATAATATATTTGCAGCCTCAAATAAGCATTAAATGGTAATATCAAACCAGCTCCTTTTAAATATGTTACCTGGTGTATTTTTCATCTGTATTTTAAGCTGATATAAATCAAAATATGTTTTGTTTGGTTAATTGTTGAAGAAAATCATCAAGTTTTTACGTGAAATTATTTTTTATTTCTTCTGTTTACAAGCATACAAATCATATTTGCAATGATAACAAACATTCACAATGGTAATGGTAATAATTCTCCTTAGTAGCTCTCAGCTGGCATCATGTTCCTGTGTAAGACACTGGCCTGCCCTCGCTCCTGGCCAGGCTTTCACCTAATCTGAACAATCACATGTCACCTACACAGATCCATAGATGTGGCACTGCAGTGTCAACACAAAATGAAATGTCAATGTAAGTGTATGGAAACGAAGTAACAGTATTGAAACCATGTCAGTGCATATCTACAGAGACCATGTTACTCTGTCAGTGTGATTTTAGGAAGATCACTTTGAAATGTTAAAATGAAATGAAACTAAGTCAATTAGGTAATAATAATTGAGGTTCAGGGATTAATTGAAGGCCTAAGGTGAAGCCAGTGGCCATTAACCCCAGCTAGTTATTAATTTTAGAGAAATATCCTTGGCTGAGATTATTGTCATTATTAGAGAGTTGGGAGGGTTTTTTCCCTTATATTGTGAAAATAGTTTCTGCTGTTGCTTTTAATATTTGTACACAAAATGTGGTATTGCAGGGCAGTAAAAGGCATATTACTGCAAAGTTAAGTTTTCTTAGAAATTTAATCCACCTGATACCAAACAACCACTTTTTTATTTTTATGCAGATGGTTAAGAACTTTATCTTGATGTCCAGCTAACTGTCTGTAAACAGATAGACTTTCTGTAATGTATTTACCTCTGAGATCTTGATGAATGAAAGTAATATGAACAAGAAGTATTTGTTTTCACAGCAACTATTTGCGTGGCTCAAGTATTCATTGTTAGCATAAAGCAGACACATAAATTGGTCAAACAATAGCAATATTAAATAATTATTTTGGAAACTACCTAAACAATAGCCAAGTCAAGATTATAACCTTTGTGCACATTCAGGTTTTCAGAGTATATAACTGTACCATTAAGACACAAATATGTAGCACATTATTCATTTTATAATGTTAATAAGAGATGCTTGCCAAGAGCAATGCCTCTTTGGTTCAACATGCTCTACAAACATATGAAATCTGCTTGGGTCTCTGTCCTAAGGAGAGAAGATAGAAGACTAGAGCAAAGGAATATGATTGTTTTCTTTTTATGTATTTATTTATATCAATTCATGTATATTGATGTATTAACATGTGAGAATTTATATATAAATATCCCAAATAATTATTTTTACTGTTAATAAATACCAACAACCATTTTTCTTATAGAAGTCCCTGTTACATGTTTTCTGTATACAGGTATATAGGTGGAAGTCTTCAGGAAAGGGCAGTATCCCAACATTTATTCCTGTTGTAGCAGATCGTACCCCATGTTTAAGTGTTAATGAGAGCAATGAGACATTTCTGCGAGTTGACAAGTGACAGTGATGTTGAGAGACCATGACAGAGAGGGGAGGCGATGAGCTGCAGCTGCAGGAGGGCAGGCCTGACCCTGCTGAGAGCCAGCAGCTTTTAGAACTTGACCTGGGCATTCGTGGGCTTCTTTCTCCAATGTGAAGCTGCACAATTGTGGTCTCGCCTCCCAAAGCGACTCAGGGGAGCTGAGAAAATTTCTAAAAGGTCTTTGAAACTCCCAGTAGAGGAGTACTGTGGAAATGCAGGCTCTATTACCAGAAAACATTTTCCATTACAAAAGGATATATTGAATTAACTTTTTTCTTTTTAATTTTTTTTTGCTTTTCCATACTGAGCATTCATACCAGATTTCATTTTGTGTTCTGCCTCAGCATGAGAAGTAGAAAAACTAAAAATTGGTTTGATCAGTTTATTTCCATACATACTCCAAGCAGCCTTATTTTAATGTGTTTGGCACTGCATTACATACAAACAATAAAGTACATTTAGAAAAAAAGAGTCTGGCTACACATCATGAAAAGAAAAGTATAGGCACAGTTGGGTCCCAAGACAGTTTCATCCTTCCTCTGAGGTATGACTGTCTATACAGATCAACTTAAATGTCTGTCTAATCTATTCTTTAAAAATTCCAGTGGTGGTGATGCATAGAAAAATTATGGGAATCCACTCCCCTTCCCATCTTTATTTAGTTAGAAATATTTTCCAGTGTCTTACCTGATTTTTTTTCTCTGTAATAAGCCTCTTACATCTCATCAAATTATAAATGCATATGGAGAATAAATCTGGTGTCTGCTTGCTTTTTCTGAACTTTGTCATATTTGGATATTGTTTGCTTAATGAAACACCATGAATTCTTCCAAAATTTTTTTGTAGAAAGTTTTTTACTTTGGGATTACATTTGTTACTTTGTGTGTCTTGTATTTCAGAAACCTAGTATCTTATGTGCAAGATCCCTGCAAATACGTTCCTTCAATGACAGGTTTTTTCCTTCTGTTTCGACTGGGGACCTTTATACCACCTACATGCGGATTCATCACAGATCCATCGTTCTTTCATCCTGTTAGTCTTGTCCTTCTTGCACATACTACTTGCTAGTGTATTTTTAGTTTTAACTTACTGACTTCAAACTACTTCTGTGTTCTGCTTAGTTTGAATTCTAATCTCACCCTTTGGAAATAAATACTTGATGTGATTCACAAAGTTTTGAATGTGTAATCTGAAGTCAATGAGTTAAACCATTTAATGTTTCAAGTCTATTAGAGAAGTTTGATGGTTAGCTGTCAACAATAAAATATAGACTAATGGGATATATCCATCACAGGATATGCTCATAAAACTCCTAACAACAGTCTTCAGAAGACAGGTGTCTTACTGCTCAGTTTGTGAAATAAACATTTACTTAAACAAAATAACTTACAGGAAAAAGTCTGCTACATTTGCCATGAAAGTGCAAGTTCTCAATTCGCACATTTGGCTTGGTCGTCCTAATGATTCTGGTACTACTAGCCCAATTACTTGGCTATAGTGATGAGTTGATACCAACTTGCCAGAAAGTGGGCAGAAGTTTTCCTGTGCTTAAGAGTTATTTATGCTCCAGCAACTCACAGCTACTTGAAACTCAGCAACATTTTCCGACATGACAAGGAGATATGTCATAAGCATGCAAGAAAGTAAGTGTCATAGATTCACATATGTTTTCCGTTTGCCTAATCCATGATGTACTTTGCTTGAAACAATAGTGTCCATTCATGCTTTGTTGTAACTGTTTTATGCTCCTCAATCAGGATAGATAACTAACTCAAAGGTAATGGTAACTAGAGACAAAGAGTAAAATTAAGTATGCTACAATTTGGGCTACAATGGGGTATTTTGATTACGTCCCAGATGAGATACATGTCAATTGGAAAAGTAACACTGAAGAGCCTATTCAGGGGGAAAATATGTTATCACTTGTTATAGTGTATAATTTGCAACCTCCTTGTTTCCATTTTAAAAACTGCAGATCTTCCTCATTCATTCTTCAGTTACTCAGGCATAAGAACTTACTTACAGGAAGTGGTCAGTTTGTCACAGCTCTGCCATGAGAGTTCAGAAGCAAACTCAGTTGGATTTTTCTCATATTTCCCCATCTCTGCCTCAGATGTGGTAGGAGCTATGAGTCTGCTGCTGGTTTCTTTCTTATCCAACATCACTGCAGTACTAGGCTAGATCAGAGACAGTGATCTCCTAGTATCTGTGTTCAGTAGAATTATGCTGATGCCTGACCATTTACAGTTATTCTTCCACAGTTACTGTATTTTATTCTATTTTCCTTTAAAAACTGTTCTACATATACAGTTATCCCTTGCTACGTTGTGGTTTATCATTAGCGGCTTCAACCCTACATCATGGGTTTTTTTCTTCCAGCTTTACTGGCTTGTCCTAGGTTAGAACAATACCTTCTAGGAAAGATGGGAAATGGGAACCTTCCTGGAGTGGACAGGAAAAAAACCCTCCTTATCTGCTTTACTAGACCTTTCTAATCAAAGGGGCCTTCGGTGAAAAAATGTAGAAAAAGGAAACAACAATTATTTACATACATATATGTATTAAGAATAAAAAATAAGAACAAACAGTAACACAATGAGAAAATAACACAAGGAGAAAATAAAAAAAAACCCAAACAAACAAAAAACCAAAAAGAGCACTGCACTCCTGCCTTTGCACAGCCACTGGGGGCCAAATGGCCTATCAAGAGCCATTAGCTCTCCAGCCAAAAGACAAAAGGAGTGCTCTACCCACACGCTTGTTGAGGAATTCTACGTTTTGTTTAACATCTCCCTTCCTCAGAGTTTGATAATGGTGTGGTGGTTATGACATGGCTTTACTGGCTTTCCCATATTTACTATATTTACCGCTACTTCACGGATTTTGCTTATTGCGGAATTTTTCTGGAACCAACCCACCACAATATTCGAGAGATTACTATCCTTCTTGTTATTTCTTCTATGTTTTTCCTTCCTACTCTGCTTGTTTCTGTCTGTTTCTTCCTTCAGAACTGTGTACCTAGCACAGAATTCTGTTTCCTCCATATGCCAAGCCTAGCCACAGTTGTTCTTGTCGCTTAGTGGCTGCTTCTGAAGAGAGGCAACTTGCAGCCTTTGAAGGACAACAGAGGGAAACCTGTCACCAGAGATGTAGATGACAGCTGTGCTTTGCCCAGTCCTAGTTTGGAAGACACTCTGAAGTCCTGTAATGTAGAGAAAGTTTCTCACTCTGGAGTCCTGTAATGTAGAGAAAGTTTCTTCTGCTACATTGCATTTGGAAAAAGGCTTTGTCTTTAAACAAAAAACACTTTGTTTTCCCAGAGTACTCTTATAGTTGTTTCTGTGAAACTCATTTTATTTGCTTGTTTCCAATTTCACTGATGAAGTTTCACTATTATTCGTTCCTTTATGCAGTTTTCACGGTTTTCTTTCATCTGATTCAATTTACTAAAAGTCTCCTCTATTCCCTTTCCATGTGTTTTTAGTCTAGAATTTAGAAAAATACCATTCTTAGAGACATAGTAGCCACCATGCTTACAACAGTGAGACATTACAAGTCTCATGTATACAAGCTGTGTCTTTAAATATATGGGCTAATGAAATGCATTATTGTGCTTCCCACTGATCCATTAACAATGTGAAAACACGACTTCCTCTGTCTATTTAGCCCTTGGATAGCAAGCCTGTAAGTGATGGCTTCCTGGTTTTATAAATACTAAGAGCTAAATATCAAGCATTTTCTGATTTCTTGGCCTCCATTTCCTTCAAAGATACCAGAAAGTGTTTTCCTGAATTCCTCTGGTGAGGCATATTCAATATGAATCAGAAGCAGAGAAAAACAAAGGAAAGGACCTTTCACAGGGATGAAATCCTAGATTTTAATCCAAGCCTTGACAGTCCTGTGACAGAAGAACCAAACTGTAACTCTGTTTCAATAAATTTAGTGGGGTTTGTTACCTAGTTTTACAGAACTGAATCAGCAATAGGATTAGTCCTGACCTTAGCTGAGCAAGAAGTTTGCTGCACTGGCTTAGCATCCAGAAGCAGTTTTACAACATGTTCACATCATTTGCAGATGTACTTGGCTTCTCACTGTCTCTCCTCCTTGCTGCAGTGCTTTCAGCTCCACAGGTCCAGACTGAGAGGTAGCTTGTGTGACTAATATACTTAGCTAGATTCATTAATTGGCCAATGTGCTAAAAATGAAGATAATTTTATATAATTTTTTATCTGTTTAGTTTGTTTAATCTTTCCACATTGTTCTCACTTTGGAAAGTTCCATTCACTCGCACAACTGGAAAACCCTTGTCAGAAATGAGACTTTAATCTGCCTGATATCTGCTGGAAACTTAACACAGCAGAGAGGAGACAGTCCAGAAGGTTCCTAGAGATAGTTGATGACTGTATCTTCATGCAGCAGGTGAGTGAACCTACCACGGGAGAGGCTGTGCTCGACCTATTGTTTACAAACAAGGAAGGGTTGGTTAGTGATATTGTGGTTGGAGGAAATCTGGGAGGTAGTGACCATGAGATCATGGAGTTTTCAATCAGCAGTGTGATGAGAAAGGGCAGGAACCAAACCTCCATGCTGGATTTCCAGAGGGCAGACTTTGGACTGTTATTAATTGGGAAATTAATTGGGAGGGTACCATGGAAACAGCCCCTAATGGTAGGGGGGTCCAGGAAGGCTGGACATACTTTAAGAATGAGCTCATGAAGGCGCAGGAGCAGGCAGTCCCAACGTGCCAAAAAATGGGTCGGAGGAGCAGAAGGCCGGCCTGGATGAGTAAAGAGCTCCTGAAAGAACTAGGGGAAAAAAGGAGGGTGTACAGCCTTTGGAAAAAGGGGGAGGTGAGTCAGGGTGTGTTTAAGGAAGTCGTCAAGTCATGCAGGAGAAAAACTAGGCAAAGGCCCAGATGGAACTCAAACTAGCTGTTTCTGTTAAGAACAATAAGAAATGTTGCTATAAATACATCAACAGTAAAAAGAAAGGCGGCAACAACCTTCACTCCTTATTGGATGCAAAGGGGAATATAGTAAGTAGAGATGAGGAAAAGGCAGAAATACTTAATACCTTATTTGCGTCTGTTTTTAATAGTAAGACAGACTGCCTGCAGTNGATGGACGAGCTCAGAGAGTGTTGGTGAATGGTGCCACATCCAGCTGGCAACCAGTCACTAGTGCAGTCCCACAGGGGTCAGTGCTAGGCCCGACACTGTTAAACTTTTTTATTGACAATATGGAAGAGGGAATTAAGTTCATCATCAGCAAGTTCGCAGATGATACCAAGCTGGGGGCAAATGTCGAACTGCCAGAGGGTAGGAGGGCCCTTCAGAGGGACCTTGACAGACTAGAGAAATGGGCAGACTCCAATAATATGACATTTAACAAGACTAAGTGCCGGGTTCTTCACTTTGGACATAACAACCCGATGCATTTCTATCAGCCGGGGAATGAGCGGCTGGAGAGTGGTGAAATGGAGAGAGATTTAGGAGTAATGGTTGACAGGAAAATTAATATGAGCTAATAGTGTGCCCAGGCGACTAAGAGGGCCAATGGCATCCTGGCTTGTATTAGGAACAGTGTGGTCAATTGGACTGGGGAAGTTATCCTTCCCCTGTACTCGGCACTGGTCAGACCACATCTTGAGTACTGTGTCCAGTTCTGGTCTCCCCAGTTTAAGAAGGGTGTTGAACTGCTTGAGAAGGTCCAGAGAAGGGCAACAAGGATGGTGAAAGGACTGGAGGACAAGCCCTATGGGGAGTGGCTATGGGAACTGGGATTGTTCAGCCTGGAGAAGAGGAGGCTCAGGGGTGACCTGATTGCTGTGTACAACTGAGGGGAGGTTGCCGCCAGGTGGGTGAGGATCTCTTCTCTCAGGCTGACGACACCAGAACAAGAGGACATGGCCTTAAGCTATGTCAGGGGAGGTTTAGACTGAACGTTAGGAAGAGGTTTTTCACAGAGAGAGTGATTTCTCATTGGAATGGTCTGCCCAGGGAGGTGGTGAAGTCGCCATTCTTGGAGGTGTTTAAGAAAAGACTCGATGAGGAGCTCAGTGACATGGTCTAGATGGTGGGAGGCTTGGATGGATGGAGTGTGGTGCCCAGGGTCCCACACTTGTGGGCCTGATCCTTGGGTGGGCGTTCGCTTGGGAGTTGGACTAGATGATCCTATGGGTCCCTTCCAACTCAGAATAACCTGTGAACCTTCAAATCGTGTATCTCCTCAAGTTCTGGAGCCAGGTCTTCTCCTGTGCTGTAAATGAGCACTCCAGTGACTTAAAAAACATTTTTGTATTTGCTGATTCATGATTATTAAAGTTCTGATGACACAATGTAAAAGTCAATGCTTGAAGAAGGAACAGAGAGCAGATAGATTTTGAAATCCACTTTAGTATAGTGGTGAGTGCTCCCACCTCTCATGCGGGAGAGCAGGGGTTTGATTCCCACCAGGGAGGTAGTGGTGCCATTTAAGAGTTTGACTCGATGATCCTTGTGGGTCCCTTCCAACTCAGAATATTCTGTGATTTGTGTATGGTCTCTGCCGAAAATACTGTGATATAGATACAACAAGAATATTGGCAAATTTTAGGTGTATCTGAGTGGCGCTGGCACAAAGAATGCTGTGTGGCAGATGAGCACACTGAAGGTACTCAGGTTTATCAAGAGCAGCTTAGTGACATGGTCTAGCTGGGGGGTGTAGGGCTGGGTGATCCTGTGGGTCCCTTCTGGCTCGGAGCGGCCTGTTATACTGTGAGGGAACTAGGTTTGTGTTTACCACTCTGGGATGTGCGTTCAGTCTCTGTACGAGTGTTAGATGGTGAGTTGGACTAGATGATCCTTGTGGGTCCCTTCCAACTCATAGTATTCTGTGAATCTGTGAAATAAGAGGTATCTTTGAGCTAATAAAATTACCTCTGTTTGCCATTGTTCATTTAATGAAAGGGACCATACAGTACTGCTTGAATTTAATGACAAAAAGGAAAAAAACACCACAGCTTTCAGAGGTATAACTGATTTGTTCCAGAATTGTTCACTGGCTGATATATAGTATATTGTAACATTATTTTGTCCATGTTTTAAAGGATGTGTCTTGAGTCACTGAACTGGTTCAAAAACATAAATCTCATCTGATCACAAAAATGTTGAACAATTTTCAAAGGAGTAAATGAATGTTGATGCTGGGCAGTGTGAAAGACAATGAGCAGCCATTCTTCCATATTTATAAACATACAAATAAACAAGCTGCATCGCCATGCACTGAGTACGGCTAACCTGAGCCAAAGAACAAAGGGAAGTGCAACTGTCTTATAATGCACTGTGTCAGCATATATTTCACTCTTCCTTACGATGAACTTCTCGCCTAACCTCTATCTTATAAACTCTAAGACAAACATTTGAATCTGGTGATAAAAACATCTGCAATAAAATAGCAATGCAACAATGCTTTACTTCCCTTGTGCAGTTGGGGTTTTTTTTGCTTGGCTGTTCTTTGTTGTGGGCAGTGAATGCTTTAAACTTCACAATTATAGCAAAGGAAAGAGAGAAGGAAAAAAAAGAACTATGTCAAGAAGGAAAAAAAAAAAAAGTGGCCAGGAGCACTAGAAGGCAGACACAGTGAGAGGTGTGTTAATTTCATCAGGAAGTTAGTCACATGACACTTCCAAATTCAAAATATTGTCATAAATTGCTCAGTTTGAATATGAGAGTTACATGCCAAAGGTGGCAGGACTTCTAGCATGAGGTGTAAAATGGGAAGATAAGAATGGGCCTGTCAGAACCTACAGTGAACTATTAGAGATGACTTTTCTCCTTGTGAAATTAGCAGATTTGTCACAGAAATAATTCAAGAAAAATTAATTGAGAAACCTCTATTCTGCATGCTGAGATTTCTCTTTAAAGGAACTGGTGTTATCTCTGGCTAAGCAGGTGGCTAGACAAAAAGGCCAACAAGCATGCAAAATGATGAAGACTCCAGGTGACAAGGTAGGAAGGGATCCCAGCACACAGAAGCAGACCAGTGCAACTCTAAAAATAATCTTGTTACAGAGATAACTAAAAACTCAGATTAGATTTCTGCCTCTGGCCTCAAAACAGGTTTGGATTCTTCCAGATACACAAATCTTTGGTTGGTTTTATTTCCACATAATGTTCAAAGACAATCTCATGCTGCGCAAAAAAAATATTTGTTCATGTTGTACACTGACTAAAGTGAGGTTGTTATATACTGAATCTGAAGGAGATTTTGCAAGCAAGGCAGCACATAGATTTGTATTTTCAACTGCCCCTTGAAATTCAGTGCTCCTAGCAGCAGAAATTAACAATTTCAGTGTTTTAGGCTTATCTCAGCTCTGAAAAGTCTTACACATAGCTCTTAGAAATGATTTAGCCTTACCACTGACAATCAGGGTAGGATTGTGACCATTTAATTTAGAAAGACAGGGTCTACAGTTTCTAAGCATTACTTAGTCCATAAACTACAACCTACAAGATATACACTGTTGTCATATTTTCCAAGAAATGAATTAAGAAATGATGAGTGGGATTTTTTTAGTGCAATTAGTAAAAACTCATTGCCTGTAGGCATCACTTTAAATTGTTTCAGAGGAATCAAAGTCAATTGCCAAATAGTCTTGAAACTCCCTATCTAGCTTATAAGACTCCAATTTGAAATTAAATGCAGCTGTAATTTTTATTTACTTTTATCATAGACTTAGGTCCATGGATGCTTTCAATCAAGAAGAAGGAACTATCTGATTTTTTTTTTGTATAAAGTTGACTTTTTTTAAATCCAAACTATTATTTAGTAGGATATGCAATAGACAGTAAGATAGAATCCTTGCGATATGTTCACTGTTAGTAGAGGATGTGGAGTAATTCCCAACAGAAAGAGCTTTAGCCAGTGATGCATATTGCAATACAAATCAGATTTTACCAACTCTGCAAGGCTACAAAGTCCATAGTATAAAATGCTGCTGAGCTGAAACAAACACCAAACAAGTACTGCAACCATGTGTTGTGCAGCTTAACTGTTTAAGGAAAGACATTTTAAACCCTTATTTAGGGACTCTGGCTGCCTGTGTTATTCACTGCAGGAGCAACCACCTCAGAAGGTGCATTTGAAACCACCTCCAGACTGAACAGTTACCTGAAGGTCAACACACTGACTCCAGCAGGAACAAACTAGGGGCAACTATATGCAAATTTATTTTTTCCCCTGAAACAGGATATAGCAGTGTCTCTACCTACTTACAATCAGAAATCTTAAATGTAAGTGCCTACAAATGCTTTCTCAAAAAATAGATGTAGAGAATTCCTCCAAGAGACAGAAGACAAAGAACCCTCTTTCCACTTGTGTGGAAAGGCAGGTTGTTGCATCTTGGGATCAGAAAGACACAAGTGAAAATCCAAACCTATGGGCACAGTTACCAATGTCCACTCTGATCTGTCACAGTCATTTTGATACAGGAAAAAAGCAAGCTTCATGGGCCAGAAATTGGGAACAAGAATTAGCATTAAAGTACTATTTTGAATGTGTCTTTAGTAAATCTAAATCTATCCTTCATAGAAAGGAGAAAACTAAATGCATATTAATGCACTTACCAAAATGCAATTGTGTACGAGTGGCACAGCAAGGACTCCCACGTGTTCTATAAAGAAAAAGGTTTCTATCACTGCATTTCAGTACTGTTTAATATCTTTATTGGTGATATGGACGGGGGAATGGAGTTCACAGATTATACCAAGTTGGGTGCAAATGTTGAACTGCCAGAGGGTAGAAGGGCCCTTCAGAGGGACCTTGACAGGCTGGAGAAATAGGCAGATTCTAATAGTATGAGATTTAACAAGTCCAAATACCGGGTTCTTCTTGGACATAACAACCCCATGCATTTCTATCAGCCAGGGGATGAGTGGCTGGAGAGTGGTGAAATGGAGAGGGATTTAGGAGTAATGATTGACAGGAAACTTAAAATGAGCCAGCAGTGTGCCCAGGTGGCTAAGAGGGCCAATGGCATCCTGGCTTGTATTAGGAACAGTGTGGTCAGTAGGACTAGGGAAGTTATTCTTCCCCTGTACACGGCACTGGTCAGACCACATCTTGAGTACTGTGTGCAGTTCTGGTCTCCCCAGTTTAAGAAAGATGTTGAACTGCTTGAGAGGGTCCAGAGAAGGGTGACAAGGATGGTGAAAGGGCTGGAGAACAAGTCCTGTGGGGAGCAACTGCGGGAACTGAGACTGTTCAGCCTGGAGAAGAGAAGGCTCAGAGGTGACCTGATTGCTGTTTACAACTACCTGAGGGGAGGTTGTAGTCNCCAGTTCCTGTAGTCGCTCCTCATAGGGCCTACCCTCCAGTCCATTCACCATCCTCGTTGCCCTTCTCTGGACCCTCTCAAGCAGCTCAACATCCCTCTTGAACTGGGGAGCCCAGAACTGCACACAGTACTCAAGATGAGGTCTGACCAGCGCTGTGTACAGGGGAAGGACAACCTCCTTGGACCTACTGACCACACTGTTCCTGATGCAGGCCAGGATGCCATTGGCCTTCTTGGCCACCTGGGCACACTGCTGGCTCATGTTGAGTTTCCTATCAATCAGTACACCCAAGTCTCTCTCCACTTCACCAGTCTCGAGCCACTCCTCCCCCAGCCGATAGCGGTGCACGGGGTTGTTGTGGCCAAAGTGAAGACCCCGGCACTTAGTCTTGTTAAACCTCATACTGTTGGAGCCTGCCCACCTCTCCAGCCTGTCAAGGTCCCTCTGGAGGGCCTTCCTACCCTCCGGCTGTTCTACATTTGCCCCCAGCTTAGTATCATCCGCAAACTTGCTGATGATGGATTCAATTCCCTCGTCCTCAGTGACATGGTCTAGATAATGGGATGATGGGACAGGGAATTAGGTCACATGATAATAATTTAAAAAAAAAGGATGATGACACGACCCTGAGATTGGCTCAGATAGACAGACCATGGTGTCCATGGCTCCGGGGCTGTGGGATCAATCGATCCCTGCATAGGCATACGCTTGGAAGTTGGACTCAGTGATCCTTGTGGGTCCCTTCCATCTCAGAATATTCTGTGATTCTGTGGTTTCAGGTAGAGATTGATTGACTTATCATATGTAGGTTTGATTTCAGATTAACATGCAGTTGAAACCCCACAGAGAAGCTTCCCTAACTTCTGGATCCTAGCTAGGAAAAAAGCCAGAACAAGGTAACAAAGTGATGGTGGTACAATCAAGGTGCTCCAGGGCATGAGGCGTAGCAGAACTTCATGCTTGTGGGGAATTCTTGGGTCAAAAGCTGAGGTCTTGGTTTGCCCTGGACACCTGGGAAATGTTATGCTGAAACCGGGATCTGCAGGAATGGTGTTCCAAGTTTAGGCATCTAGATTAATTCTGTTTGGATCTGACCTATAAGATTAGAATAGCAGAGACTTGAGATAAAAGCTATTAGAATATAAATAAGATTGACTTCTTATCTCACTAGCAATATAGAGAAACCTTTCTTACATGGTCAGCTACCTAGCATTTCTGATCAAACATGTTTCTGTAATCAGTGTATATTTTTTACAATACAAAAGTAGAAAGACTCAATAGAGAGTTTAAGGGATCTAATTACCTAATTGTCACTCTTTCTCTAACTCTCAACAGGGCATTAATTTTCAATAGTCATCTTCAATGGCACAGTCCAGCTATATTGGCTTATAAACCTCTGAAGGTGCTTAGCACAAAAGTAACATCAAAAAATTACGAAAGATAGATGAAAAATGCCCGTGATACCAGTATTGGATTTTCACCAGCTAAATGTGGACTTTCATGTTCATGCTTCAATCTTGTGGCTGAGCCTTTCTAGTTAATGCCACATATACACAATTATACACTTGCAAGTCCCTCCCTCTGGGATGTTATCTTTTAAACCAATATTTATCATTCCTTGTCCACTATTTTTGTTTTCAAATAATGAGGTAAATAGCCAAGTGATTTGCTGTAGCCTAAGTTCATACAGAAGTTTCATCCAGGAAGTGCCAAGCACTTCAAAAATTACACTAGTAAAGGCATTTAAGTCCTCAGAAACGAGAGGTTCCAAGTTTTGCATAAAGTAGCTCTCCATAACAGTTACTGAGTCCAGAAGCCCCCTTTTATGGAGCAGCCCATGTCAGGCAGTAATGAAAGGGTCTTAAGCCTCAGCTCCTACTGGTCTGTGCAATTTTTTGCAGTCTTCCAACCTTTCTAGCCGCCATATACTGAGTTGCTATCAGCTGCAAATTCTGCATAGTGCTGAGCACCCCCAATGCCCTGGTTTATCATAATAGATCATTACAGGAGCAGGCCTTGCTGCTTTGACTGACACCATGATCATATTGGAACTTACGTGGCATTGTCTGAGTATACCAGAAGGCTGAACAGAAGAAGCTAACCGAGACACAAACAAGTCTTGTACAGTATAACAGAATTAGCAAGAAGACAATATTCATGGTGTAAGAAAATAAAAAAAACAACACACAAACCAAAAACACAGTAAGATTGAAAATATTTGCCTCACTCTTCTGTGGTTTGAGAATTGAAGTCTAGCACAGCAAAACAAAAATCAAACATACTTTTAATCTGTGAGCAGCTCTCTTTATGAAATCTGTCATGTTTCTAGCTCTTTTTGTTCCTCGAGAAAAGAGCAAAAATTCTTCTTAAGGAATTTCCAAATGTTTTACCTTTATTAATGTTTCTATATGATTTAGTTCATCAATTCAAGCAAATATGTCTCATTCATTACTTCTTCCATTGTCAAAACAACATAACCAATAGTTTCTGACATCATAAATCTTGGACATAATATAGAGATTTCTGCAGAATTGTCTTAAGTGTTTGAAAGGCCAGTCAGGACTGTTGCTATAAGCAGCATAACATTATATATTGAAGGAATCGGCCTATTAATGGCATTTCAATTTCTAGTTGCTTTTGTCATTGATTGTGGTTTTCCAGATGGTAAGAAATTAATTGCCTAGTTTAAATATTTTTCATATATGAGTTTCATATTTGAGGCAAGATGTGGCAAATACTCTGAAGTCTGGGTCCTTAAAATTACAGCCTTCTGTCCAAAAAGCTCCAGATCCCTATTCTGTGCTACTAAATTTCAAACAAGAAATAGACAATTACTTGAAGGAAGAAAAAAAAAAAAAAAAAAAACAAAGCAGAAAACAAAAACAAACAAACCCAGCAACCAGCCCTGACAGCTTCCAGGGCCTCCTTGCCCCGTGGTAACCAGTC
>WEKX01002800.1:50347-72847 GCA_013390025.1 Pitta sordida
CAGGCTGATGACACCAGAACGAGAGGACACGGCCTCAAGCTACGCCAGGGGAGGTTTAATCTTAATGTTAGGAAGTGGTTTTTCACAGAGAGAGTGATCGCTCATTGGAATGGACTGCCCAGGGAGGTGGTGGAGTCACCGTCCCTGGAGGTGTTTAAGAGAAGACTCGATGAGGAGCTTAGTGACATGGTCTAGCTGGGGGGTGTGGGGCTGGATGGTCCTGGGTCCCTTCCGGCTCGGAGTGGCCTGCTAGACTGTGAGGGAACTAGGTTGTGCTACCACTCTGGGATGGGCTTTCAGTCTCTGTATGGGTGTTAGATGGTGAGTTGGACTAGATGATCCTTGTGGGTCCCTTCCAACTCATAATATTCTGTGATTCTGTGATTCTGTGATGTGGTCTGACCAGCGCCGAGAACAGGGGAAGGAGAACTTCCCTTGTCCGACTGACCGCACTGTTCCTGATACAGGCCAGGATGCCAGGATGCCTTCTTAGTCACCTGGGCACACTGCTGGCTCATACTGAGTTTTCTGTCAATCATTGCTCCTAAATCTCTCTCCATTTCACCACTCTCCAGCCACTCATCCCCCAGCCGATAGTGATGCCTGGGGTTGTTATGTCCAAAGTGAAGAACCCGGCACTTAGACTTGTTAAATCTGATATTATTGGAGTCTGCCCATTTCTCTAGTCTGTCAGGGTCCCTCTGAAGGGCCCTCCTACCCTCTGGCAGAAATCACCACAGACCTCAGTTGCTCAGGCTTTTGCAATAGATTCCTCTTCACTTCTGTGTGCAATTCTGCCTGCAAAAATCTAAATTATCTGGACACCAACCACCTGAAAATCTTGAAAGCTTCATTGCAAGGGATAAGAACAGCAGAACAGCCCTTGCTTTCAGTTCCTAAACTATGTTCCTCGAATGTGTATCTGTGCTGTAGTTAATATTGTATTTATTCTACTGCGAGGCATTTCTTAATTGGTTGCATGATCCGGGAAGGACTTTTATTCTTTCTGGTGCATTTATAGATTTTCAGAAAAGAGAAATTAGTATTTACCTTTCTTCGCTTGGACAGTTACACACTACAAGGATGTAGGTCAGGGTGAACTGATGCATCTAGAGGTATTAAATAGCTTCAGTTTGGTCAGTAAATCTTCATCATGGTCAGATCATCTGACCTGGATATGGTCAGAAAAAGCTGAATGTCAGCTTTACAGTAAAAATATACCAGCAGGGAGTTTCAGAGAAGCTACAGGGAAAATTTTCATAGGATTATGAGGGAATGTTGTTTAACAAATTCTCTTCTATTACAATGATTCTGTGACCCTGGTGATGCCTTCCAGTCTCATGCTGCTATAAATATCTTGCTTAAGAACTAATTCCTCTTGGCAATCTGACAGAGCTTCAGCTCACAATAGAGTGTGTCACCAGTTTGTTTATCTTATGTCTAACATTAGCATTTTATTTTGGGGATTTTTTTGTTCTGGACAGCAACTTTTTAATATTACCTGTTGAGATTTTTACGTAATGAGTAAATAAACTTACAGGTCCTTTATCATCCTTCAGGTGCTCTAAATTAAAAGGTCTGAAAGTAACATTCCTATTCTTTAAGCAAATGGTGTACACTAGGATCTTAAATTATATCATAATTACAAATATATAAATTATAATTATGTACAAATTCCAATTAAAAGAATCTGCTTGGGACAGCTCTTCACCCTTACAAGTATAACATCAGACATCATAATTAGTGTTAACTAAAAAAATAGCAGAGGAAATGTCTTCAGAAAGAATGAAATGATATTTTAATCACACCAGAGATTAAAATTTGCTTTTTTGATGGAATACATGAGATAATGTAGTTGTATGAAAATGATTTTCCATGAGCTGTGCCTAGAAAGAGATAAAGAAAATAAATCTGACACTCTCCTGGATATTGAAATATATACATATACATACCTAGTGTTATTTCCTGGTGTGGAGGAGAGGGAATGTAAAGAGTGAGAGAAAGAGAAGTTATGACAAAAATATCTATTACTAATTTTCCTGTACCCAGACAGGGTCATGAGGAAAAGTCATTTCTGTAGCCAGCCTCTCTATTACTGCTTAAGGAATAACACCTTTCTCTCTTCTGCAGTCTGTTGCATAGTACTCTGTGTGGTGTGAGTTCAGGGCTTCTTCAGGATGTTCTTTGTTCTTCCCATTTTACCTAATGCAACAAGACAGGGGATTGTCAGGATTTTACCAGGCAACAGTACAACTATTTTTTTAGTCTAAATCTGCAAATACCTTCTCTGCATGTTGTCACACAAATCCCTTGGCAAAAATTGCATTTCATTTCACTTTGATTTAGCTGTCTAAAAGGTATCCTAAGCACCTAAAATCCTAATTCAAAGGTCACCTCTTCTAATTTAGGCATCTAAATTTGTTCTGTAATTAATGCACCCGTACCGTCATATCTCACCTACCATACATTTGTCTCAGAATACTCCTCCTCAGCCTGTTTAATCTAGTTCTAAGACAAATTAATTAAATGACTGGACTGTGGAATAATAGACGATGACTCTATATTTGCCTTTTAGACAACCAAAATCAAAAAAAAAAAAAAAAATCAAGCCCAGGATTTGTTCAGTTTTCTTATGTGTAGGACTTCACACATGATTATCTATATGAGGAATTTTACATTCTAAAGATTTTTTTCTGCCCAGAGTGCGCAGACGACAGCAGAAGATATGGCATTTTCCATGTTTCAGGAAGAATTCCTTGTAGTTCATTCCAGTCACTTATTTTAAAGTAGGAGTAGATTTGCTCTAGACTTGCTCTATAGTCAGTGAAGGAAGGCAAGTACTTTCAGAGCAATGTGTTTCTGGATGTGCCTGCCTTTCTCCAGTGAAAACAGAGGAAGCCTCAAGCTGCTACAGTACGACCTTAGGTACTTCAGTTAAACAATGGGATAAATACATGTGTATCAGCTACAATGCTGGGACCTGTAATAAATTTGAAATCCACTTTAAAATCTTGCAAGTATAACATAAATCATATGTGCTAGTCATGTGTTTGCGTGGGGGTATGTGTACTACATGTATGCGTGCATGGTTTATATATGCTTATACAGTAATCCCTCACGTTTTCACAGCTCACATTTCGCAGCTTCACATTTTTGAGGCGGTTTTTCCAGCAAAGATGCCATAGACTTCCCTCAATTCTTTGCAGTGTTTTTCCATGTCACATGAGCACAGGATGGCCACACGTGAGCAGAGTGCCTCTGCCGCGCTGGGGGGGTGGGACTGGCTCACCCTGTCAGGGGCGGGGGTGGGGACAACACCTCTGACTCACACGGAGGCCTCCCAGAGTTGGCTCCTTTATGGCTGTTGGAGAGGTTAAACGGTGGGGAAGCTTTATAACATGGTGTCAACGGTTTATTACAGCAGCTCACCCTGGGGCTATGGAGGGACAGGGGCTTGGCAGAATGCCATGTTGGAGTCTTGGGCAGCACCACAGTCCCGCTGCCACCCTGCACAGTCTCGGGATGGCACTGAGCACCCTCTGCCACCCTGCACAGTATCAGGGCCACACCAAGCACCAGCTTGCACCCAGAGCAGCCCCAGGAAGGTACACCCACCACACCAGGGGAGGGCACGGGCAGACGGAACCCTCCAGCAGTGCAGCATGGCAGCAACCTCGCCTTTGCTTCGCCATCCCTGCTCGCTCTACTCGGGATGGGCAGAGAAGACCCCCTTC
This sequence comes from Pitta sordida, assembly GCA_013390025.1. NCBI lineage: Eukaryota > Metazoa > Chordata > Aves > Passeriformes > Pittidae > Pitta > Pitta sordida. Next base: position 54,082 of record WEKX01002800.1, read on the forward strand.
CCTGTCCCATTACACAACGTGGGGAGGTGCTGGGAACACCCCCTGGTGCTGCAGAGCTGAGGGGGTGAGACAGTGGGCATGGCTTATTTGCATATGCGTGAACTGCTGCTCCTCAGGGATTTCAGCTTTTGCTAGACTTCCCCTGACCCCTGTGAAATTTGAGGGATTACTGTACTATACAAAAGAAAAACAGTCTGGTAATATTGTCTGCAAAATAGTGAAGCTAGTTTCTAGAATGATGTGGAAAACCTTTACATGCAGATCTCAGCTTAAATTATTTTTAGAAATGAGCTTTATCTGGTTGTACAAAGTGGAATAATACTTCCAGAGCCAATCAAATACAATATTATATTTGTTCTGGTTGAGTATGATTATGAGGTGAGATCATTTGACTCAACAGAATAACAATAGTAATAAAAAAGTCTAGTGGTAATAAGTAAAACTTTACTACTGACCTCTGTAAAAACTTATTGCCAAGACTCATATTGTCAGTGACATCCATGATCAACAATAGTTACAAGCAGTGGACACAAAACGAAGTTGTCTGGTTTTGGCAACAAAATATTCTGCATTTCGCAAAGGCATATGTTTCAAACTCAAATGACTTCACTCCAAATTAAAGCAAAAAATGTTTTGAAGTGTCGTCATTTGATAATCATTTGCTTTAAAATAAGCAACATATTTCTATCTAATGGGATCCACATCTTTAACAAGTGAAACAACAGCGTGACAAACAAAAAACAACTTGCTTTGAAACATAATTTAAAAAAATTACATCTAGCTAGTTTTTTGTTGTTGTTGTGCTCTGTTTTCCTTTTTTGGCCGCCTGTAGAACTCCCACAATTTTTTCATTGCTACAATGACAAATGCTATGAGAAAAGACCTGGTCCACTGCCAGAAATCTACTCTAGACTTCACTATATGTTTCTTCTTTCAAGAGTCAATTGTTTTTCTTCTCTCCCAGGGGTCACTAGCTACCTTATTACCAGGAAGAATGACCCCTTGACAGCCCAATTGAGATCCAGAAACTCAACAAAACTGTAACCCCTCCAGTGGCATCAGAATTCTAATCAACAGCAGAAGGTCCGGAAGACAAATGTACTTATATATAAGGCCACCATATTAGAAAATGGCTTCTCTACTTGCAAAGAAACCTATCTCTATTTGGTTTCCTTTGATATTTTTATTACCCGCTTTATTGTAACCTTTTCATTGCTAGTGTTCTTAAGGCAGAAGGGTTTTCGTAGCATGGGAATTATCTGTGCTCGTTTCTCACACTTTGCTGCCTATTCCTTTTCTTGCAATCTGTGTTGTAAAATGTATGACTAGAGATAGGAGCCCCAGTCATTACAGACTTTTTCTCTTATTCAGTTTAATTCACCAGCGGAACAGTTGTTCCTTCAGTATCCTTATTACTGTATAAGAAACACAGGTACAGAATCTTCAGTTTTGAAACCACAGTGGAGAATGAGCTTGGAATATTAAAGAGAACTTTACAAAGAATACACCTTGCACTGGCAAAGGCATAGTGAAATGCCTGAAATAGTGTCATACAATAATATTTCTCAAATACAGTTATTAAGGAAAATATTCAATTCATTTGCTGGATCCTTTCTCATACCCAAGATCTGCTAAACTACTGTTGTTTCAGATAAAGATACATACAAAGATATTCTGGGACACAAGACCCTAATGTAGTTGTATCTGTACATGGTTGGGAAGGGGAGAGATAATGCCAGAATCTCATTCTAAACTAACACACTCTGCCTGAGAGTCTTGAGATTACCAAAATCTGTGCCTCTAAAAGGCTTAAATGGCACCTTTTTTTTTTTTTTTAATGTTAGCAAATTTTCTGGAAATCTCAATATGAGTTAAAGCTTGAAAATTTTTTTGTGTGTGATTTTATTACCAGAATTACTTGACGTGTGTGTTAGAAGGAATTTTTTTAAGACCATCCAACCATGTCTGGTATCCATGAACCAAGCTCCCAGATGTTCTGTCATCTGACTACCATTGACAGAGAAATTGGGAAATGCTTCAGATAATTGCGGGAGAAAGATTCTCAAGATACAGAAGAATAAAAATATCTAAAAAATAGCCGAAAGCAGACAGCATGACAGAACATAAGCACACAAAATCCCATTGCCTTTAACAGAGATTTGGGTGAATGCAGGAATTTGCAGAGACAGTAGTCTTCAAATAGCACCATGGCCTGAGGTGAAAAAAGCCAGCAACAATGTTCTGCTAAGCACACTCTGGAAAGAAGAACAAGCAAGCATGAGGTCAAAAAAGAAACCTTTTTGTTACCTTTCTCAGACAAAAGTCATCATATTTTACAAACAACAAAATAAAAGGTATGTGATCCCTGAAAGGAACAGCAGATGGCCAGCCTCTCACCCTCAGAACAGGAGCAGCACAAATCGCAAAAATGTGATTTTTCCTTCACTGTCCTACCAACAAAGTGTCACTATAATGCAGAGAAAGTGCCAAGTGCTTGCCGACTTTCCCTGCTGAGGTACAGCAGTTCTGCTACAGACAGGTGAGAGGGAGGAGGCTATGAAAATGGCCCTTCTGCCCCAGTATGAGACCTACCTGACTGATGGAATATTCTTCTAAAAAGAGCAGCTTTTAGCTTCCCTTAAACAGAATGAAGAAAAATCTAAAGCTAATAATGAATAAGAAAGCAGCTTCTTCTGCCAGACCCATCAAGTTAAATGACTCTGTATTGTTCGAAATGTGTACAATATTGTCTTTTGTGGCAGAGGATATACAGAGGGAACTTTCAGTGACATTTTGATGAAACAACAAATAAAAATAATATTTTGACAGAGAGCTCATCCTTTTTTTAAAAAAGACATTTCTCTGATTTCTCTGACTCAAAGAGAAATCCCATTAATGTGAAGAATATGGAAGTTGTACATAGACCTTTATAGTAATACTTAAAGGAAATGTGCCATTCACAACAAAATATGCAGCACGACTAAAGACCCTAAGTGCTTGGCAGAATTTGAGCTTACTTATTAATACCTATGATAGATACTTTTGGAATATGTTTCCTGAAAGCAATATGAAAGACTTCCTTCAAGATAAGCTTGTGTATGTAGATAGGTTGAACTGGTGCTCATACATAAAGTAAATATGAAAAGCATTAACTTCTATTTACTTACAAAGTTGGGGGGGTTATTTTTTATGCTGGCATTCGGATTTATTTTCCCTTCTAGTGAAACATTTACCTCACTCTGCCTCATCAATATTAACCTCACAGATCAACAGATCTTCATATCGACAGAATAGAGAAGTCAATATCACCTTATTATTATTTAATAAGTATTTCATTGTTAGTAACTGAGTGAGAACAAACATCTGCACAGTATAATGGCATGCATTTTAATTTTGCAAGGTTACTGTCTTGCATATGTTGGATAGAAGAAAGCCAACCCATAGTAAAAATCCCCAAGTAATTTCAGTGCATAAAATGACAACATGCTGAAGGACATTTAAATTGAACAAAGCAGGGTTTTTTTAGTCATAGTTTTGATATACAAATGTTGAATGTGTTGCTGTGGCTTCTGACTATGATTGATAGGAGATGCATCAATTTCAAGGTTTGTGAATTTAAGTAAATTGTTGTCAGTGGTATCACTTCTTTTTTGTATTTTTTTTTCAAATTATCTCCTTACAGAGAATAGTGTATTACAAATTGAGACAGGATATACATAAAGCATCAATTTACTTTGAATATCCACTTAAAATAATAAAAAGAAAATAGTTGTTATAAGAATGTGAGTACATCAGAGTTGCTCAGAAAACTCTAGAGTATTTTAAAAAAACATTGCTTATGGGTTTTCTTCTAAGCAGTTTTTGCTGCTTCTGTTTGAAAAATACCTTTTTTTTGCATTTCTATTCAAGGAAAAACATAATATTTATTTCTTAAAAGAAAAATAGTAGTAGTAGATCTTAGGGACTTCTTTTATCTTTGTCCTCAGTATGTAATTCCTTTAAATTACACATTATCAAAGAAACCCACCTCAAATTTGTATCAGGTCTTTGCAACCTGAATGGAGTTTATAACCCTTCTTTACTTCATGGTAATGATTTATTTGACTAAAAAGCCTGAAGAACTTTCTTTAAAACTGATGGTGCTTAAGCATTGTAGAGCAAAGCTTGCTATAGTTCTAATGCCTTCAGAAATAAACTGTATTTGATTTTAAACTAGTTTTCCCTAGGTCACTTCTTATCTGATGATGTCTGACTCAGGATCTGGTGAAATGCAGATACTTTTTAGTATGTTTTCCAACACATAGTCATGACTTGTTTCTGTGTAAGTGTGTTGTGTCTATGTATCTACATGCCTGTCTATGTGCATAAAGAAAAGTATATGCTATCCGTGTGTAGTTTTGGTTTGAACATCAGATTCTATAAATTAATAAAGATACTATCTTCATTTTACTGTTCTTTAAAGAGGTAACATGGAGTGGATTCTGTAAATCTAACTATCCATGTTGCTGATTAAAAACTGATGGTAACAATTAATACACAAGGGGACAGACTAGTTTTCCTTCTAGCAGTTTTTGAGGAAAAAAATTAAAATTAGACAGGAAAGAGCATTTCCAGATGTGACTGTATGGGGCTTGATTTGAAGCCCTTTTGTTATCTCCTTAATAATGCATGTAAGAATGTTCATGTGAAATGTTTGTTAAAACTCAGTCCTAGTAGATATTTGCGTTTATTAATTGATTCCTTATCCATATTTTATGGAGAAATAGCTCAGCAATGGATTACAGCACATTATTTTCCAAAGTCCTTATTAGACTGTGCATAACTCTCTACTATGCCTACAGGCTTAAATGAAAAACAAACTTAAGAAAAATCTAAAGAGACAACATTCAGAAACTTTTTTTTACAAAGCTTCTGAAAGTTCATAATTATTTTTGTCCCTAATAGGCTTGCCTTTGAAATAATTTGATGGCTAGGTCTGTAAATTCACTTGGAAAGATCTGGCATCCCATAGTCATTAAGGGGAGTATGTATCACAAAAATGATTTTGCGTATAAATAACTGTATACAGTATTTGGCTTAAATTGTCTGCTTTCATTTGATTTTTTCCCCTCTAAAATAATTTGGAGGGAAGTGAGATGATGAAATTGAACACAATTTGGAAATGAAACTTGGATAATTGAGCTAAGTAGGTTAAACTTGCCAGTCACCTGTGACCTCCTCCTAGTGACACATCATTTCAAACAGCTGAAATGAGGGGGCCTGTGTAGAACTGCACTACATAAATACAGGAAGTGGAGTTTCAGCCCGGAACCACATTATCCTTTGTAATCTGCTTGATTCCGGTTTTGACGATGGAGTGGCCTGTGTACTATGCACTACTGCCTTGAGAAAGTGTTTGGCCATTCGGTGTGTTCAGGGCACTTGGTGGAGGAGAGCAGGACGGACCCTGCGGGAGGGTCATCGCACAGGGTCGCGAGGGAGCAGAACATCAGAGCACTGGACCTGTAAGAGATGAGACAGTGAAACTTCACAAGTGAAAGAGCTCACCCATGCTAAGATCTCCTTTACACACTGCTGCAACTGAAAAGTTCGCACTCGTCTCTCTGTGTGAAGCTAATATTTTGTTGATCATTTTGAAGCGATTATTCAAAACACCTTTGTAGCTGAACCCTCCCTACTTTCAAGATAAATATTTCTAATCGTGATTGGCAATAATGGTAACTGCCATATTCAGCCAGCACCCAGCTGTAACAATATTATTGTTATTATTATTGTTAACAATCGCCACTGACAACAATGTCTCCCGACTCTCTTCTCCCTCCCGCAAATATACAGGGAAATTAATAACAGTGCTCCGCAGCAGCCGTCGGGCGGGCCTCTTCCCCCTCTTTGCGGGCTCAAGGGGGACGCAAGGCGACTGTCCGAGGAGGGGGCGGGTTCCTGCCGGGAGGATCGTGTCGGGTGATCGGGGGAGACCCGGGCTGCCGCAGCCTTCCCCAAGCACCACCACCCGCAACCCCCCCGCCGGAGCAGGGGGTGCAGCCGCGGCTGCAACGAGCCTCTTAATAAACCTGCGGGTCGATGATACATCGCTTGCTAGTGAATCTTCGTGGGTTTATTTATTTTAACTAAATCGCCCAAATGGATCGCAGCTCTGTGTTGACTCTGGCGAGAGGCGAGGCGGGGAGCCGGGGGGCGGCGGAGCTGACAGGTCGCCCGGAGATTGCGGCGTTTTGTGCGTGCAGTGATTCTCTGCAACTGCCCGCCGCCACCCCCGCGAAAGATCACCCCTGTCCCGGTGACCACCCCCCTCCCCTTCCTCCTGCGCCTGCCCCCAGCGCGGCCGCGGGCGCCCTTGTAAGGAAAAGCCGAGCGCAGGCACTGGCTGGAGCGGAGCGGGGCATTCCCCGGCCAGGCCGCCCGGTGTGGTCTCCGGCGAAGGCTTGCGGGGGAGAGGGAGGGAAAGGCGAAAGATGAGTGTTTCAAACAGGGGGAAAAGGCGGCCCATCAGTGGGTTCCTCAAGCTGACGGTCACTAGAGAGAGCTGAGGGTCAGAGCTGCCCCCGTCGGGCCCGAGGGAGCGATTGGTTCCCATAGGGATATCCTCTCTGCGCCAGAGGTAGCTGAGCAGGGAGCGGCGGCTGACCACCTCTGCCACCCCAGTATGCAGCGCTAGCGGCAGAGCCTGCCCAGCGCTTCTTCCGGCCGCTGAACTTCACAGCGTTTCTCGTGTTTATTCACACTCACATCAAAGTCGAAGTTTGGGCTGCGGCGATGCGGGTGGCTGGGGACGTCGCCCTGAGCCCGTGGATGCGCTGGTCCAGCACGGCCACCACGCCCAGCTGCCGGGAGCAGTGCCCGCCCGCTGAGTCCCTGAAGCCTTTGGGTGTCTTGCAGGTAAACAAAGCAAACTCCCCTGGGATAAAAGCAGCCGCTGGTTTTCAAAACCACACGCAGAAGTTGCAGACCACAGTCAACATAAGCGGTGCCCCTGGCCTTCCCTGGTGGGCGCCGTGCCCGCTTTGTCATTTCTCCGGCATCGCCGGAACCTCAGCCCGGTTCCAGCGGACAACAGACCCCTCCCCGAGACCGCCGCGTTCCACCGGGAGCAGGAGCGGGCGGGGCTGTGGGTGCTGCTGTCCGTAGATGCCGGGCCAAGGGGGGCAGGGGGCCGTCAGTTCGGCACCATGCACCGCTACCTGCCCCCCCTCCCGAACGTCAGATGTTTGCTTAGGCTTTTATTCAGAGAAAAATATTTTCACGCAGTAGCTTACCTGCCGTAGGTGTCGGTTGTCCGTGGGCTGCGCCAGGGAAGCGTTTTTTGGCAGGATCAATTATTTCCTTCGCACTCGGAGCTCTGATCTGTGCACGCAGATTAATTATAGTTGAATGTAGGAAACTGGCTCGCAGTCTTCTAAAATCAGAATTTGCTGCCTGAAATACATAAAAAGGGAAAGGTTCTTTGCAGTCTAGTTGTAAAAGGGCTACGTTACCAAAGCTGGATAGGTATTTCTTACTGTGACCCATTGAAGCGTATGTTCTGTCAACAACTATCATCAATCCAGTAGCTTTTATTTTGTATTTCTTCCCTTTGTGTCTCATTCGTGGCCGTTATGGTGTTGTATTTGCAAGTGCATATTATCCTAGTAAAATAATTGCTTTATAGTAGATTACTTGCAGCAGACATTTATTCTTCTTCTCCTGGTTCTCTGGAGTATTAAAAAGTATTGGATACCAAGACAATAAATTAATATCTCCTAGTTAAAGAAGAAAAACGGAACTGTCACGATTTTCCACTGTTTGTGACTCAATTCATGTGCTCAGACTACATACACTTTACCTCACACACCCAGACGTATGTACCGTACACACACCCCTCTGCCACAGCGAGTTCCCAATTCTTACAGGGGTTAAAAAATAATTTGAAATCGAAGACAAATGAATTGACAGGAAAATATATCACTTTTTCCCCACTCTAATTTCTTCCCACATTATAATGAATCTCTGAGTCTTTAGCTAGGTGGGCAATTAACCACCCAGTGCCTTCTGCCCTAAAATCATCACCCCATTGTATAGTTTATGGGAGTGAAGTTTTTTGACAACTCAGTATCCTTATTTTATTGTCGTGTTCGCGTGGGATATGTAATCTCTCACACGTGCAGATCTATTGGATCTATATAGCTGGTGTATAATTTTGTAGTTTATCTCAGCCCAACGGCTCCTGAGTGACAAATCTCTCTGTCACAAAGAGTACCGTCCTCATTTCAATACTATTTCGTTCTGGGAACGCGCACGGTAATTCTTTACATCGAAATTGCTTTCCCTCTGGTTCCTATATTTTAATTTAGTAAAGGACTGATTAGCTGTGGCTTTAAAAGGGCCAAATCCGCCCTGGCTCGTAGCGTCACCTCTCACCTCGCCGCAGCCCCGAGCTGGGGTCACTGCGGGGCCGCGGCGGGGCAGCTGGCAGCACTGCTCCTGCTCCTGCTTCTGCTTCTGCTCCTGCTCCCGCTCCCGCTCCCGCCGCGCCTACCTGCACGTCCGGCTTTGCGCCGCGCAGCGCCCCGCGCCGCTGCCGAGCCTCTCTGGGAACAAATCCCCCGTTCACCCCGCTGGAGGGGGAAGAGCAGCCCTCCCGTCTCTGCCTCTGGTGCACCGCTGCTGGCGTGAATCATTGCGGAAACAACGGGAAGATGCAGCCCTGCTAGGCGAAAATACCTGTTTTATTTATTTTCATTCACAACGACCTGGCTTCATTTCACCTTTTACTCTGACTGAGGGGCGGCCGGCCAGCGTCCATCATGCTTCTCAAAGGCTTCGAGTAAACTTCTACATTTTGAAAGAATAACTTCAATAAGCTGTGTTTGATTGTATTCAGACGTGCGCTCAGGTCGCATTGATTTGCGGATCCATTGAAGGTGTAAAGATCCGTTGATAACATGCAGGTCGAGTGTCCCTAAATCAGCAGATTATCCCTTCTCTGCCAAATCCTGGAAGTAGTTTAACGACGGAAAAAATTTTTCATCTGTGAGAGATGTTTCATTTCAAAGAGGAATGATGATCTAACAGGGGGGTCTATAATAAAAATCACAGGTTGCTTCTGAAAAGGTTTTACTTTGAGCAAATATTCTGAGTATGTCGGATCCTCATAAAATTACAGTATAGACTTTATTCTGACGATTTCTGGAAAACATACAATACATATCAAAATAAGAGCAAGAAAGGAGGAAAATACTTTTTTCAATCTACGAATAGTGAAATGTGCAAGTACGTTTTTAATAACTTTGATCTTTATCAAATATCAATGTACATAAAGGCAAACACCTAATATTCAGCAAAACACAAATAATTTTAGGAAGTTACCTATCCTTGAGCGTACCGGGGCATTTACAGAACCAGTGCGGAGTAATCGCTTTGTTTATTTTTCTAACGTCTACCCAAATTCCAGCAATCCGCAGAGCAGTAACAGCTTTTTCCATGTGTTTATCATCTAGGTTGCAACAGGATTCGCCTCAATTGTTCTGCGTTTCTTGTGTTTTCCTTTCTTTCCTTTTCTGCATTTCGCAGATACATTCTCTTTTGTTGCGAAAAATAAACAGTGGAGTTTTTAACAGCAATTTGAGATGATAATGGTTACTGATCCCATTCTTTCCATCATAATCTTCAAGTGGTTTAAGATTAATGATAGGAGGTATTTTAGCAAGGAGTGAGGGCTTTCTTCTCCAAAGACCATTTCTATGATAATTTACTTAAGATGTTGACAAGACTGTCAGTAAAGCTAATTTTTTATTAAGCTGCTCTCTAGCAACTGTAAGTAAACATTTGTTGTTTTTTAAGCACATTGTATTTTTGAATGCTTTACTATAAATATTATTATTTGGTCTCTGCCTGATGGATTTGCAACTGAGATGATTTCCCTTGCTTTTGTTTGAAGAAAGGTGTCTTCTACTATTCTGATACATATTGTCTTCCACCCCCTCTCATTCCCTTTCACGCACATTTTTTAAAATAAAATAAATATGAGCAACTGCTGTCTTGGTGCAGCAATGTCTTCTGCACAGCATTGTTTTGGCTGGACTCCGTCTAGGCACATCCCTGAACCAGCGGGAATAAGGCAAGTTTAAGGCAGGTTTGGTTTGTGTGATTTTTTTTCAATTGGGAAAATAATCATTTAAATAATAAATATGTAACTGTACTACCCAGGGGTACAAAGAGGCTGGGGTGCCTCCTCAAGTGCAGGCGGTTTATGATGTCTGGGCGGCTCCCGCCCGATGGTCTGCCCTGGTCGACCCACCCGGCGCCCGCATCGCCCGGGCCGGAGCGGTTCCCCCGCAGGCCGAGCCCCGCAGCAGGCACTGGGGCAGCGCTGCCCTGGGNCGCGGAGAGGGCTCGGTGAGGGCACTGCGCTCAGGGCGGCGGAGGCAGGCGCAGAGCAGCTTTGCAGGCTCGGAGGAAAAAGTCTGGGGTGAAATCGTATGAGACCAGTCGATTTTACCCGTCTGTCGTGCTTTCAATAAGCATGAAGCCGTGGCCTTACCCAGAAATTACCGGGGCCCCGTGACGCCCTCTGACTCCCGTCTGGCAGTGTATTATTGCCTTTTTCGCTCCAGAGCACACCGCGGGGGGCTACGAAAGCACATGCCTCCTCTTACCAGCCTCCCCTTTTCGCTATCAGCAGCTCTGCGCTCGCACAGAAAGGCAAAGGGCAGTCTCGTAAACAGTTTATATATTACGACCCCCTCGGCCGAAAGGGAGGCGCGGGGCAGGGGGCACCTTCCCTCCGACTGCGCGGCCCCTGCGCCGCGCATTCCTGCCCGGCGCGCAGGGACGCGCGCAGCACGCGCGGGGAGCGCCCAGGTGCGGACAGCAGGGGGCGCTCCGACGTTGCGCCTGGGAGAGCGCGGTGGAGCGCCGCGAGCCCGCACACGGACACGCGTGTGCTCACACACACCCCCCCACATACACGTGTGCTCACACACACACACACATATACGTGTGCGCACACACGCGGACACACGTGTGCTCACACACAGACACATGCACACACACACGCGTGTGCTCACACACAGACACATGCACACACACACGCGTGTGCTCTCACACACACGCACATGTGCTCACACACACAGGTACGTGTGCTTACACACACACATACATACACACACACGTGTGCATACACATACGTGTATACACATACACACACGGGCAAACACACACGTGCATGCGTACACACACACGTGTCCTCACATGGGTATACACACGTGTGCACACACACGTGTACATACACACACACACGCCCACACAGGTGTGTAAACACACACGTGTACACACACACATACACACGTATACACACATGCCCACACATACACGTGTGTACACCCACACAGGTGTATACACACACACAGACACACACGTGTACACACACACACATACAGTTGTACACACAAATGCCCACACAACTGTATACACACACACACACACGTACTCACACGTGCATGTACACCCACACTCACACACACGCATGTATATACACACACGTGTACTCACACGCACACGCGTGTACCGTGTACACACACACACAATAACACACCCCCCGGACAGGTGTGTGCGTAACCGGGCACTGGACGCCCCACGCGGGTGGCTCCATGTCACTCTCAGTGTGTGTGCCTACTATACATTATGCAACTTCTTAAATACAACGATGAATTGTCAACATTTTTTCCGTATATTAGTTCCGCCGATCCAGGCAGGATTTATTTTCAGGTCTTGGGTCCCGGAGCTATAACGCGTGATTTCTTTGCCTTAAATAAAATTGGTCAAATGTTGACAACCTTTAAGCCAATCTAACACTCAAGATTACTGATGGGAAACTAATGAGAAAATATCAGATCGTCCGGCCTGGGGGCTCCTAATTAAATCTCAGCTGATTGAAAAATAAAAGTGGGCTCGGGGGCGTAGGGGAGGAGCGAAGAACCTCCAGGCTGAACTTTAGGTCTCATTTTACGTGATATTTCCCCAGCTCATCTTTCCCTCCACGCTTCCCCTCTCCTTCTCTTTGTAAAAAGTCTAATATTATTTTGCTGGTCATTTCGAGAGATCCGAACGCGGCCATCATTCCTTGCCCGGTAAATATTAAGGCCTTTAAGTAACGTGATTTAACTAATTAGAAAATTTACATCATTAAGTCTCAGGGAGAGAAAAAAGGAGAAACAAATCTGTCAGTCATTTTAAAAGAGACAGGCCCTATTGAAGTGTGAAGAAATCGGCTCTAATTCAAAAAGGCAATCGGGCAGAAAAAGCCCTCAACATTACCCTGCTAGTTATTAATCAGAAGGGGTTTCCCCCCTCTCCTTCCCTGTAATGGCAAGAGCTGAAGCACATCGTTAGTTCCTCCCAAAGCTACGGCACAGTTTCCATTCAGGTTTTTTTGCCACTCGTCCATGTCCTATATTAATAGCGAGTATTTGTCCATTCAAGGCTCATAGATTTGGAAATGTTTCCGAAATGGAGAGCCGCAGCCGCGGGAAAGAAAAGGGGAAAAAAAGCAAAAAGTGCTCTCGAACTCCTCTCTCCCGTCTTAGCCAAATACAAGGGCTGTTCTGCCCCGTCCCCCGCCCCCACTAATGTGAGAACCTAAAGCAAACCTGGCCGGTGAGAACGCGGTTATGGCTTTGTTTTTTTTTCTCCTGCCTTGCGTTTCTAAACACAGACACAAGCCTGAGAGTGGAAAGCAGCCGTCGTTTCGGTTTTTTTTTTTCCTAAGGACAGGCTGTGTTTAGTGCCGCGCACCAGCCTCAAGGAAAAACAGTACAAACTTCAGTGAAAATCAGAGCGATCGGGTTACTGATGCCGAGCCCTTAACGAAGTGGCGCGGGACGCTGCTGGCCGGTGCGGCGAGAGGAAGGACGAGCTGACGGCCTCGGTTTGGGGAGCGCATCTAGGGTGGTGTAACAGGGAGCTCGGGGGGCGGGGGGGGGGAAATGAAGCAGCTTGGTCCAAACCACAGAGAGGGTTACATATTTCTCTCGCCTTCTTGTCTCCTCTTTCAAACGCGTTCTCTAATCCTCCCCTTCCCACTGTTCACAGTGGACTATAGTATAAATAATAAATACATCCTGCTCTGCGTTTTCTCTCTCCTAATCTCGAAGAATCTGACAGTCGCTTTAATCAGTTTGCACTGGTTCTAAAGGAGTTTGCATCGGTTCTTCATGGAGCTAATTTAAGAAATTTTAAACATGCTTCGGACAAAACCAGGCGAGAGGGGCCTATTTCTGATCACACTGCCCGGGGACGATCTCTCTTGCAGCTCGAGGAATTAATTCCGTGTAAGTGTGTTCAGGATCAGTCTCCTGATGGGGATTTTACTTGGCGGTAGCCTCTGAAGACAACTATTTTGGCAAAGGTGGGGAGGGAGCGGTGGAAAGCAGCTCTGTCAGCCCTATTCCAGCTCCAGTTCATTTACGTCCCAGGGCTAACTTGTAGTCATTTCTGTAAGCAGATGCTTACGCTTACAGAAATGTAGCTTCTCCACCAGGACCGAACATGATCTTTTCCTAGCGCTGGGTCTGCTCAAAGGGTGCGTCCGGCCGGGCTGGCCGCTCGTTGTCCCCGCTCAGATCCCCCGGGTTCTCCGGGACAGGCAGCGACCACGGCGGAACACGTGCTCCTAAACTGAAGCGTTTCTCCGTAAAAGCAGATGAAGACCCGCCCTTACTCCCGGTGGGAGCGCGGTAAGGCAGAGCTTCCTGGCACAGCGAGAGAAGCTTACGGCAGTACGAAATGGAGAGGGGAGGGCAGAAGGAAGAGCCTGAGCTCTCCCGCCCCTTTGCATCAGTTTGTCTTGCAGTTATTCAAAATGATTGAGTTTTCTGAAGAAGGTCCTTTAAAGAGAGAACAAAACCAGCAACAACCTTTTCCCCAAAAAACAACATGAGTATCAACATATCCACTGGCAGGGCTTCGGAGCTTAGAGACATTACAGTAAAATTTATGACGTCCTTAACAACTCCCAATAAAGGCATTAAAATTCCTTTTAATTGAGAAAACATTGATTTTTAACACTGGAAAGAACGAAACCGTAATTTAATTGGAAGCTTTCACCGACAGGGCAGGATCTCAGGGAGGCTACATTCCATCTTTAATAGAGCTACTTTATGAAGTGATAAAAACAAAGGAAACCTGACAAACAGAGACAGTTGCAACTCCGCAAGAAAAGTTATCTGTCTTCCCTTTCCCTCCTCGCAGCTCCAAACCATAGCGTTCTTCCCTCCGTCTCTCTTCACCCCTTAATCACAAAACACAAGTGTAAAAGGAAAGGATTTGGGGTCCAGGGGAGAAGCTGTAGCTAATATTTTAAATAACGATTTGCTTTTACTAGGCAAGGAGTGATGCCAAGAGATTTAAGGGAACATTTTTTACAAAATGATAGCCTCTTCTGAAAAGGGAACTAATCAGATAAAATTTCCTTACTTTCCCTTGTTTGTTACAAAATCATTGCTAAAGGGAAGGAAAGGGAAGGGAAATCCCACCCTCCTTTTCTATCTTATTTCTGTATCGGTTTTTGGTATTATAGAAGAGTAAAAAAGTTTTTGTTTGGTGGTTTTTCATTGATCAGTCACTCTGAGCTAATGTAATTATCCTCATCAATAGAAGGCTGCAGAGAGAATCATTATGTGGGTGACATTGATAAATGATCACCGAAGAGCTGCCTTTTCTCTTGGGCACCCCCACATATGACCCTCCCACATACACAAGGTAGCCATAGAAACACCTTGAGATCCTCAAACACTGCTGCAAATGGGAGAATACAGAGAAAGCCAGAGAAATCCAACTTTACATACTTTCTGTCCCTGCTGAAGCCTCTTTTACATAGCACGGAGCCATCGAGCCGGGTTCCGCTCTGCTGTCCTGCACTGTGGGCACGCAGCCCGGTCGCGGCCCCGCGCCCTTTCCCAGCACCATATTAAGTACTGGGAGGGAGATATCTTATGGGGTTTGCCTCCGGGCTTTTTTCTCTCCTCCCTCCTCTTTTTTCTTTTCTTTTCTTTCTTTCTTTCTTTCTTTCTTTCTTTCTTTNCTCTTCTCTGTAAAAGTTAAGCAAGGAGGTTGCATGCACCATACTTATTCTACGTGCATTGCGGAACCCCCTAGTTTGAAACTCTCTCCTTGGAGATGCACACCCACGATATTCATCCCGTCCCCAGTAATGCAGCTCTTAAAAAATGGTTAAACTCAAATTATTAGCCGCGATTTTTATAGCACAGAACTATATATACGGGAAGATTCTGTATTTCTTACGAAGGCAGAGATTTTTTTCCTCCAAGCGCACACCCTCTTATTATGTAAGCAAATTCTAAAATATTGAGAGCAGTAATTGATTCATAATGATCCATAAATCGATGCAAGGAACGGGGTGAGGGTGGGCTTTGTTTGTTGGTTTTGATGTTGTTGGTTTGGTTTTGGTTGTTTGTGGTTTGTTTTTTCTTTTAATCCTAAAGCGGCAAGTAAAGCAGGTTTGACACGGTATGGGGATGAAGGGGAGGAGTTGTTTAGCCGTGCAGGGTCATCCATCATCACTGTCGCAGAGACTCTGCACAGAGGAGCAACCTCTCTTCTGTTTGTCTCTTTCTTGCCACCAAAACTATTAATATTAAAATCTGCCTGCAAACCTTTCCTTCACCCTCCTCTCATCTCGCCCGGTCCTGTTTAACCTGCAGCGGCTGGGCTGCCGAGTCTGGAGCTGGCTCGCTTCAGAGCAGCGGCAGCGGGGTTGATTTTTCCGCCAAGTGCTGTCAGGAGACTTATAAAGCCGGCCCCGTTTCCTCTCAGCTGAGCCCAGGGACGTGCTAGGGGAGACTTGTGGGGCGCAGAAACTCTCCTGCGCACGGAAGCCCTCTCCTGCCCCTCCGGTCGCGCGTAGGGGAAAGATTAGGGTCTTTTCTGGGTTCCATGAGGTTGCTTCCGAGCGCACGCATCAGGAGTATAATGGGGCCAGTGGCTCCGGATCGATCCCTGCAAAGGCGCAGCCGAGAGACCCTCACTCCCCTCGGGAAGCCGCTGCAGGGATGGGCAAAACCTACCGGGAGAGCGGATCCAGCCTGCTCCCCCCGTCGCAACACTTCCCCTGCACATCTCGGCCCCAGCCTTCCCCGCCCCCCGCCCCCGGCCCCTCGCAAACCTGGTCTGGGGCAACTCTCTCTCGCTCGCTCTCTGTGCGGCTATGAGTGAAATGGGGGGAACGCCCGGCTCCCCCCGACATCTCCTCTTCGGCCCGCGGTGCCCGCTCGCCGCGACGGGCAGGGCTCGGGCGGCAGCGCTGCCGGAGGTGCGCTCCCCTTCTCTCTTCGCTTTAAAGGCAGCAAAATCTGGAAGAAAAATCCCTCATTTATGATGACTACAACTCCCAGACCAGACCCACTCTGCGAAATGGAAATTTGGGATTACAAACATGTGTGTATGTAAACAAAAGGTGTTTCTTCTGTTACCCTTCGTTTCCCACAGCTTAAGAAATTTTTATTCAGATGCTAGTATTTTCTTTAACACTATACTGCTGTCAAAACATTATTCCCATTTTGTTTGCTTTTGACAGCTGAGCAGTTCTTAAAAATACCAAAATCGGAACCTTCCATGCTAAACAATAAATCTTACATGGAGAAATCTCTGCATGATATTGTACCTTGGATTTCAGCAAGACATCTCACGGAAAGCAGAGCCCAAACGGGTGAGAAAAGGGAAAAAAATAGAATAAAAGACAACACAGCAATATACATATTTAGTTCATTATAGAAACAAATAATGTACTATGGATAACTTTTTTCCTGTCCTTTTATCGGTCTGAGGGCATTTTCTGACATTTCTCCTCAAATTGTAGAGAAAAGATCTGCAAGGAAATAAAGTACTGATTTTAAAAAAAAAACAACCCAGAAAAAAAAAAAAGCCTCCCTTTTAAAGTGCTAACACAAACAATCTTGCCTTCATATTTTCCACATGGACAAAAATCAGAGAATTTGGAAAAGGGAGCCCAGGGTGTGGTCTTGTTATATGACTGAAGGGTCGACGGGATTTTAACAAGGACAAAGAGTATCAAAACCATTTAGGAGATCATCATCTAAATATCATAGGAATGTCTTACAAAAGACACCCACGAAGCAGGACCAGAGTGCTAAATAGATTCTAGCACCCATTCTACTGGCATCTTCACTTCTGTCTCGAGCATCGTGGGTCCATTCACTCAGTTCAGAAATTAACAATTAGCAATGAGGCTGAGCTTCTTTTCACATTCCAGAGGTAGAAGTTATCACTCAAAGTCTTTCATAACACCCCGGCCACTTGGGATGATGAGGAGGAGGAAGAAGGAGAAGGGTTACAAATTTACAGATGTTGAAGTTGGTAATTTTTGTTTCTGTCCTCACTCCCCATCTTCCAGAAATAAAGGCAGAATTTCCCCATGCTCTTGGGGCCCCATCCTGCTCTCCCTGACTTAACAGTGCCACCGAGGTTGGTGAGAGGCTCCTGTTTCCAACAATGCTCATGTCTTCCTAGTTCAAACTCTCCTTTAATTGCTTCAAAATATTGTAAGCTAATGTTTAAGTAAACCCAAACCTTCACACATGATCCTGCTTCACCTATTTATAAACAAAATGTCAAATCAACATTTCCCTTCATTAGCTGATGGTTTGTTTTGTTGTATGGTTTGTTTTTGGAGGTTTTTGTTTGTTTGTCTTGTTTTATTTTTCCTTCTGAAAAGAGCTGAAGAAAAGTAAAACCATCTCAAAAGCCAGATCACAAAATCCTCACATGGGGAAAATTCCCATTCAACTCAAAGCTTCTTTTCTCCTAAAACTTCCAAACCTACTCCTGGAATAAAGACATTCTTCATGTCTGAGCTAAATACCTGGAGATAAGGTCTGCAGTGGTTATGAATGCACACACACATACATGTAGCACACATGGGATTAGTTGTCTCATGTCTGAATGTTCACAATTCAAACTCAGCTTCTATGTAATTAGCAGATAGTACAGATATTAGACACATTTTTCTGAAATGCAAGCTGATAATATTTCAAATTTTGTGTAATCTGGCATAAATCTAATATAAGTAATCAGTAGAAACATATAATCTCAGATGTTCTTTCATTCAATTATTCTGTCAATGCAATGAAAAACTTGTTTCTAATTTTTCCAATCTTTCTTCTCAATGCTGATAAGAAATATGTTTGACATCTTTCATGATAACTTCAGATACCCTAAACATGATTAAAAACACAAAAGCCTAACAAAAAATCAAAAATGAAATATTTATTACCGCATTTTGTGACTTAACACCTTTTTTTTCTTTTTAAAACATAACGTCACAGTCCTCATACAAGTATTTTAATGTAAATTTTGACAAAGCTTAAAGGTAACAGCATTTTCTTCTAGTGAGGAACACGTGCTGAGAAAGGAAGAATCCATGGACATACAATACCAATTCCACAGCAGATCTGATACTAGCAAAAACATTCTTTTTTTTTCAATTGAGGTAAACACATAGAATATCTAACATGAAACAATTAATAGACTGAACTCTGTACGAAGTTTGTTACAGTATTCTCTTGCGCTTTTTTTTTTCCCCAAGCTTTGAGTTCATGATAAAGTCCTAGGTTTGGTGCAAAGACCATTAGTAACTTCTTTCATTTAGGAAAGCTGCCCAACTTTTAGTTTTGTTTTGTTCAAAGCCAAGGCTCAGAACTACTGGAAGAAGCTTCTGCTCTGTCTGTTCTGTCTT
>WEKX01002800.1:77847-117521 GCA_013390025.1 Pitta sordida
CAATGAAACTTAATGTGACACTATGAAACTTAATAAAGCTTATAAAATCACTCTCACCTACTCTAGAAATAGTAGGGAAATTCTAGACATGTCTTTTCCTATTTATGCATACACTCTGTGTTCAGCTTAATGTTTTGCATGGTTAGTTGAATTAGCCCCCCTTTTTCACCTATTAATGAAAAAGAAACTTAATGCTACATAGGAAGAGTTTCCCAAAGGTTTAATAACCTTTTCAAAATCCTTTAAAATGAAGAAGCAGGCGAAATCACCATCAAGTTAAAACCCTTGTTAGTGACAACAGTCATCACCATGTGTAGAACAGTTTCGTTCCATAACCTCATGTCAGGAAGCCACAACTCCCTAATATGCTGAGGAAATGCATATTAGAAAGTGGAACGATTAACATGGCACTAGTCGTTGTGTAAAGTGTTGCATAGTCCAAGTGCTTTAATAGAAACATGGAAAAGGTATTGTTATAAAAATCATATGGTTTATCTGGTGCATTTTTAAACATTAGTAATAATCCTTTAATATTTTCTGGCAGTATGGTACCACGTCACATTAGTAGCATATTGTATAGTCAAAGTAAATGAATGGATACAATGAGTTTTACAGCTTGCCTTCCAGAAGTGAAAGCAATGCATACACCAAGGAGTTGTGGGTAGCAAGAAAATGGGATTGTCCTGCTGATTGGATGCAGACAAGCAATGAGTAATTCAGAGCTCACAGTCAAATGAACTGCTTGTGGCACTAGTACTTGTACCCAATTACCAATTCAGAGAGAAAATAAAAAGCAGTTTCAGTAGAGTCAGGGTGGGAAATCTCCAATTAGCACCAATTAGCGAAGTTGCTTCCTACAGTGGAATTCTGGGGACATAAGGAAAAAAAAATCTCCCAGAATGCCTGGTTGGAGCATTTATTTACCAGGTGATGGGACTCCTGAAGAATAACTTGATGAGGATTTGTGCCTGTGGGACTTGAATACAGATACTACTTGGAACTTGCCTGCTCGATTTGACTGGTCAATCATAGGCTGTACTATTCTTCTTCTGGCATTAATAAACCTGCAACAGAATACAAAGAATAGAAGTCCTTTCATCAGCTTACTTCTTTGTTTTGAGAACATCTCTGCTTTAAAACTGACAGGATTTTACTGCAGTATGGAAATGTGTTTTGCTTTGCATTACTTTTTTAAAAGAGTATAATTTCACTTTAAAGGATATTCCTCCAAGTGCTTAGAAATTGTAACCCGTAACATGGTTATCTTACTAGCCAGCTTAAAGCTGGATTTGCTGCAAGGCTTTGACCAAAAACTTGTTTTAAAAGACAGTTGTTTCTTTAACTTCTAAGTGGCTCAGATCCTGGTTAAAGTTCAGAGACTGGGAGACTTTCTTTTCCCCTTTCCATCTTAGGGATCCAGCTCCTCTTGCAGCTGGCCATAAATGAGGACCAGGCTTTTCCACTCTGTGCTTTCACAAGGTATCGTTAGGTCAGCAAAGCCATCAATTAGGCTGTCTGAAGTTTTATCACCAGTGCAGCAGCCATAAGTGCCGGCCCAGAAAGACTTCTGCTCTTCTGCAACTCCTGTTAGTTGGAGCCTGTAAAGGGAAGGGTCGTTTGGAGGTCAGTGCCAGCTGGGGGCCACCTCTGCATCTGAGGGGGGACACTCTGTGCAAGGCGACCGCCTGCCTGCCCTAAACTCAGGCACCTTTCAACTCGTTAGAAACCTCCAGTCGCAGGTACATGTGGTTAGTATTAGGCCCAAAATAACCTTTTTAAAAAAATCTCAAACTAAGGTGGTTGTCAAGGCTTTTGAGCACTGGTAAAGGCAGTTAGTTGGCTGTGGAGCCTGGATTTAATTTTGCTGGTAATCAAAAAATAAGTGCTTGCATATTTCTTATTAGCTTAATGTGCAGCAATCCTGATCAGCACAAGTTAAGCTAAACTAAACTAATTTCCCTAAAATAATTTTAAAACTTGCCTATTCACAGATTATCTTTCAAAACAGGGAAATTTTCTATCACCCAGGAGCCATGCTTGTTTTTGTCCCTTCTTTTTGTGTTTGAAACACTCTGGAGCCTTTGCGCAGGTTTTGTGTGCTATTTTACAGCTCAGGCTGGTGACCCTTAAGGGGTGCTAATGAAGTCGAATACTAGTGTTTAATCCTCTTCAGAAATACTAACATGCCCATCATCCAAAACAGCCTTCAATAATGGCCATTGGGCCCGATCCAACCCCTACCTAAGTCTTTCAGTCAGTTAGCTGAAAACTAAGTTCATTTGCTCATTTAACAAATTGTTCGCCTTTATATAGCATCAACTCTGCAAGGCCTTTTGTCGTGCTTCCCTCACTCCCTCCCACCCCCTGGTTAAATTCCTTCACAGTTAATAAAGGACAGTGGCACACCTTTGATTGCATCTTCTATAATCACAGTTGTGGAAATTTCACTAGACAGATGCATAAATGCTACAAGTAACACTAAAGGGCTCTTTTGCGTCTCCCTGCTTACATCCAAAAGACATTCTTTATTCTTTAAGAAAAGCACAGTTCAGTTGTCAGAAATGCCATCCTGCCCCAGTATTAGTCATGACTTGAGGTATTATAATAAAAACTCAGACACAGCCAATATAATAATTTATTCCGTTCTGACTACTGCACAGTGAAGGCATCTCCTACCCCAGTGCTGTGTTTTCAAGACGTGTTTCCATCTCAACGACAAAGGTCTCTGATAGGACTTATTTGCTGAGCTACTTTCCAGTAATGTTGCTGTGCTGACCAAATGGAGCCTGACCTGACCCTCCTACATCCAGCATCCCTTTTATCAGCTGAAGTTAAGGCCAATAGAGATTAACAGGAAAGCCCGATAAGACTGTTTTCCCTCCTCCTATGAGCTTCTAATGGTGTATACAGACGGCAAGGTTTTAAAGAATGGAATGAATGCTTATTAAGGTCTGTAAAAAATCACAGAAACAACCCCCCACACACGCACACGCTTTCTGTCTTACTAACCCCTTTTCTTCAATCAGGCCACTCTTCAGGGAAACCAAATTGCTTTTTTTTTATTTAACCCCCAACCACTTTTATTATTTACATCTGGTGGTCCCCTTATTTATGTCCCTCTCCACTTCCCTGCCCACACCCCCCTGTTCACAGGGCTGAGAAGCATTATGGGCCTTGGCTCTCAGCAGGAGAACTCCGCACTGTCTTCAAACAAATAATTAAGGGGAAGGTTAAAGGTTCACCTAGAGGTCATATCTTTGGATACTCCTCAGAAAGTTTACATTAATAAGAAATGGGTGCCCTCTGAAGTGTTCTTTCAATGGGCTTGCACAAGAAGACAGAACATTAAGAAAATTCTTACATCCTGAACGATTTCAGGTGACATCTGCTTTACTGCTGAGCATGGAGATTTGGATACTATGCTCCAGCCTTACATATTCAAAAGTCACCAAGCGTAAGCCTCTGAGTTGGATGTTAAAAACCCAATCTTGCCCAGCCATTCACTCCCAGAAGAGCCTGGCCTTATTTTATCCTGCTGATGTGAATGAAACCAGCCTTTCACTGCAAACTCTACTTAGAGACAGTTCACTAGTTGTCGTGGAAATGGGAGTTCAAGCCCTGATAGTCCCCCTATCTTTCTTTCCCTACAGAAAAAAAAAAAAGGCAACACAAGTGATGACATTTGTTCAGTTAAAAATGAATAATGCTTGCATTTGATTTCTGATCAGGAATAGTGTTGTCAGTAGTGTTGTCAGTAGGACTAGGGAAGNTTTTGCACATCTGCACAACAGCAGGTGCAAGTGATATCCTCTAGACCAGCAACACTTTGTCCGGAGAGAAGATGGCCTCATAAATACTTAGAAAGATATAGCAGCACAGAGGCTTTAGGCATCCAGGTAACTTTGCAAATCCATTTCTGTAGCTCGTCTGAAAAATCTTGTCAATAAATGGCATGAGTTACACCCACCAGTGGGTATGTCTGAAAAATGACACATGAAATTATCTACATTTGCAAGACTGCAGGTGCAAAACAGACATACATTTTAGGTGAAGCTAAAAATTGAATCCTAGCTTCATTAGCAGAAGCTACATCACATAATGCATCAGCACAAGTGGTAGACAAGGGTACAGAATGCAGTGTTTGTGCATTATTATTTATTCTTTATGCTGCCCCATAAATATGCACAGTGCATAATAGAGATGTAGAAACCGGAGTAACCGCTCTAGACTTAACATTTTTGAGGGCTTTTTTGAATCCCTTGGGGACCCATTTCCGAGGCCAAAGTAAAGTAACATACAGCCTTCTGCACAGCACTTCAGTTTGTGAACTGCAGAAACACTCTGAAGTTATTTTGGCACAAATGTCTTCCAAAGGCAGTAAGAGACAGGTGAAAAAAGAGAACACTAATGCCACTATTTTCAGCATTATTTGGAAGCCTATAAAAGAAGAATTCACAGCTCTGCTCCTGACACTAATTGCTTACCTTGTTCATACCCTTCACCCAGAGGCCAATGATTGAATGGCCTGAAAAGATGAGTAAAATCTATCAAAAGGACGTGGATTTCTTTGTTACCCTGCTGTTAATAGTAATTCCTATTATTTGGATGATAGCACCAGTTAGAGGATGCAATGAAGCTCACTCTTACTCTACCCAATGCTGCACAAGCACACTGTCCAAGAGAACTCAGAGTCTGAAACAGATTCCCAGGCAAAGCCTAAGGGAGAGGAGAGACACCTCTCTGTTTGCAGAGGGGAACAGGGACAGAAGGAGATTAAGTGACAAGGCCAAAGTCGTACAAGAGATCTTTGGCAGAGCCATACACCCAACATAGATTTCCTCAGTCCTCTTTCAGCACTCCTACAATCTGCTATCCATATGCTATCTTTCCTTTGTTCCCCCAGCTTAGCAGTCATGCACACTGGCAGGGGACTGCAAAGAGAGCTCACACTGCCACTGTTTGTGCCTTACCTGCTGTGTAAAGAGGGGTCATCAGCCTCCAGGGATGCGAGGCAGTATCTTCACAAACTTTACATTCGTATGGTACTCAGTCCTCATTCCAGAATGAAAAATTAGGTGTGTAATGTTGAGAAATACACATCATTGATATGGCAGGCTCAATGAAAATCTCACTTCCAGTATTTTGCAAATGACAGATTACCAATCTCGTTTATTCAAAAATAACCATTTGAATTGAAAGAAGTTTTTGCATCTTGTATTTTTTCTTTAATTGCTAGCTAAAGCAGCCACATCTATTTCCTATAGCCCGAGCCTGTCTTTCTCACACAGTTATGGTAACTTTTGTAGGTCAGTTTATGAACGCACAATGAACAAGGTCTGGCTCAAAATGTACAACACAATGGGCTTTTAAAGGAAGTGATTTCATTTTTGTCTGCTTACAGCAAAGAACACCAGAGCAGTAAAGGTATGCTAGCGAATATGCAGTGTAGTCTGGTGATTTGGTAGCACTAGTCCTAATTGGTTCCAACCACTGATAATTTGCATGACAATATAATCTAAATATATGCATTTAATCACATCTCTTCAAACAGAGACTTGGTTTTCTTTATCCAAAAATAAACATGTATTCTGTACTTTAGAGGAAGTCCTGTAATTAATTTTCTTTATATATTTATCATATTTTATCTCAAGTCATATCAAATTACATTAAAATAATTTATATAATACATTTTATTTTTATAAAAATAATGTTCAGACAAAATCATAAGAGAGATATCTCTGCAAACTGCAAAAGGGAATAAATAGCAGAGAGCTCTTAATCTGCTTTTTCAAATCTGGCACACTCAAAGTTAATGATGTTGTTGTTTCTATTGTCTTTTTTATACATACTGTACATGCATTTCAAAACACTGTGACTACACCATAACTAAGTCTATATAAGATTAGTCCTCGAAATGAACTGTTAATGACTGTACTGATTGGTATTCAGAATTAGAAATATTGTCAGTTTTACTCTATGGGTATCATGGAAAATTCACTCTGTAGGATCACAACAGGTCTTGTTTTAGAAGGATGAAGTGCATGAATGCTTAGGAAACTACAGTTCATTCCCGTTTTGGGGTATAATCTGAACTCAGGCAGAGAGAGATATTTAACTCCAGTCACTTGTGTACATATCAAATATGTTCCACGAGATGAGCAGGTGCCAAACTGAACCAGTCATGCCGCAGCAGAGTAGACTGTTCCTCACGAGTAACTGAGGAACAACAGGGAGCCACCACGTACAACTCAAAAATTCAGTGTCAGTCTTCAGTCTGGATTCCCATTCAAAATATCCAATCCAGAAAATGAAGTGTTAAGATATTGAAATTATTTAACAAACCAGCCACTGTATAAATGGGTTCTCAATTCTTTGAGAATTCTTTCATGTGAAAACCAGAGAAAAAAACCAAATTCATGAGATGAATTCAGAATCAGTTCTCTAAAAGGATTAATGACAAAGAAAGTTTTGACTCAATTTTAGCCCAAGAAGACACTTCTGTTCTTACACTTGAAAAGGACTGAGGTACTGAATCAACACTCTTACAGATTTAGTCATAAAAATAATAAAAACACAGATAATGAAAATAGCAACAATAATGTGAGGTTAGAATAATTTGCTGTTATCTGAATAAAAAATTTTTTTTCAAAATTTTTACGTGTCCACAGGAAGAGTCTCGCAAGCTTTTTCAAAAACCTGTCAAATGTAGACAAGAAGCTCAGCTCTTATTAAACCTAGGTGAACGGGATCTGAGATTGAAGAATAACTGGGGTTTAAGCACCTGATTCAATGTTTTTGCTGAGTAAGACTCTAAGAATACATTATAAGAAGTAATCCAAATGCTTTCACTTGAATGAGGCAATAAATCTTTGCTTAAATGATATTTCAGTATTTGGACTATGAACATGTCAGTGTTTAGCTCAAGTGCATATACTACCCTGGTCCCTTTTTGCCCAAGAATGCCCTAATTTTGAAGGGAAAATAACCAATGAAATACTGTGTCTGAGTGACAAAAAAAGAAGTTTTCATAAGCAACTTAGAAAAGTACTTCTTTCCCAGACTGAAAAAATAATTTTAGAAGTCTTGAGCTGATCAGAGCAGTCTGAAAGAATGCATTAGAAAAGACTAATTTGCAGAAACACTTTTATCAATATCCACTCCCCTGCCTTTACAGCATCTTTGTCTATCACTCAAACTTTTACCTGAGCAAGTAAAATCTATTTATCTTAGTTTACTTAACTTCTTCCTTCAACATGTATTCTAAACTGACAGAATTAGGTTTAGGCATCCTTCAGTATGTATGTGTACAAAAATAGTTGAAAAAGCCCTTGCTTATGCTTGATTGAATTTTTGTCGCACCTGGCTACCAACTCATGTTTGCAGAATTCCTTATAGGAAATCAAAAAAGCTGACTTAGTTACCTGGAAATGAGTCACTTAAATAGAGTTTACCTAAGTCATGAATATTGAGAAATGGAGTCCTTTACATGATTGGTTTTGAGAGGAAGAAGGAGGGACAGGCAAGTTTATTCCCTAACAAAGCTTCATCTAGTTTTGGATAGCCTTGTTAGAGAAGGGGGGTTAATTGCTGTTTAAAATTACTTTCTAAAGCTAATTCAGACATCTCACATCTGTGAAAGGTGGGATTCAGAAGTCTAAGTCATCATCCACGTTTGGTGAAGAGAAGGCTCTGGAAGATGACAGAGAGCGACTTACCTGGGTGCCTGAGGCAGCCCAAGGCAGGTGCTAACCATCCCAAAGAGTTCTGCTGCATGTTCTATATTTACATTGGACCTCCTAAAAATACGGTGTGCCATTTGGAGCTGCCAATTGTTGGAAATCATGATTTTAGTCACCTCGTAACTGTGAGACTGTCCTAAAAAAAATTAGAAATTTAAACAGTGCTCTGCTCAGCATTTACTTTGTGGCTTTTTTTCCGTCATTGCACTACATTTTTCAAATGCTCTTCTCAGTCAAAAAATCTAGAACCATACTTGGAAGGATTCTCACATAACCGTTTTCTCCTGGAGCTTGGACCTCAAGTTAACATGAAATAACTTGAGCCTTGTGATAATATCATGAGAATTGGCAAGACGGGAAATCTATTCACCTCGGAGAAAATCTGCCTTGTTAAACGTGTAAGTCTCGGTTACCTTGGGAGCGTGGAGAACCGATTTGGCTCTGCCGAGGAAGGACCTGGTGGCTGTCACGGTGAGTACCGTCAATGCAGCACAGACCGGGCCAGGGGCTTGTGCGCAGGGCCTTGTCCCGGCAAGGAATGAAAGTCCCCAGGGACAGAAAGGGCTCCCCACGACCCCAGAGGTCCCGCAGTCACCGGGCTCCCCCCTGCAGGCCAGTGTCTCATGGCTTCCACTGACTCCGCGCCAAGACCGCATCCAGCCATTCCAGCGGGTCGGCACCAGCGCCGCTGGCCAAGGAAGAGCTGTCGCTTCCTGCCACAGGACTGGCCTGTCCTGGAGGTCGTGCCTCAGTGGCCCCGGAGGCCTCCCGCTGTGCAGCAGGGCGCCATGAGGTGGGGCCAGAGCACCGCTGCCGGGCCGGGCCAGGCTGTGCTCGCTGCGAAGCGGGCACCACCCCTGCCACGGGAGGGCACAGGCGTCCTCTTGGGCTTTCAGGAAACCTCAGTTTAAGTGGAAATTATCATCCTGCATCTATTAACCTCCCTGGGTTCGTGCTGGGTAACGAGCCTTTTTGTGCATGCCACCTGAAGCCACAGAACACATGCCAGAGGTGGCTGTTCCTCTTTGAGGGGTGCCATCAGGGTGTTCATATATGGTTTTTTACCACGCATGATAGAAATTAACTTTTAAAGGTACTTAAATGAAAGGGAGGAGACAAAGAGACATACTTCCTTAGCTATTCATATTTTACAGATAAAATGCAAAGTCAATAGACACAAGCCATAGTACCTAACTTCATCCTGTACTTGATTTATTGCAGATGGGAATCAACTAGAACCTGAATCACTCTGAAATTTTTACTACTTGTATTAAAATTCCAAGTTTGTGTACATATGTCTTGCGGAAATGCTAAATACTATTTTAGCTATTTTGGCATGCATTTTGATTTGCTAGCACTTAAGACATTCACGTTAAAGGTAGACAACAGACCTATACAATCTTAAGTAACTCATGCATTTAAAGATGTGTTCATTTATCATCTTACACTCACAGGAAATTTTCAAAACAAATGAGGGTCCAGCAGTCTTGAAAACACAATCAGCTTCTTATACAGGAGTTGAGGAACCTCATTACAGATAATTTTTAAACAGAAAAGTTCCACTTTCAAATACTATTATATTCAAGTATTTTACACTTATTGCTAATTGTTTTATATTATTTTTTCTTAATCAATTCTAAATTGACCTGAAAGGGAGAGTTGTCAACAAATTTAACATCCGTTTAACCTCTCTGATTAAATTAGATTAAGGCTCATTCTTACTTTTTAGTGGAAACTAACTAAGTAGCAACTTGCCAAAAATGCATAAAGGTGTTTAGCAATTATGTAGTGGGTATGTGTGAAGAGATCAAGGTGTATTCACATGTCTTATGCTATGGATATCTCTGATTAGCTTGTCATCTACTCTGAAGAAGATGTAGCCCAACTCTCCTATACTATGTAACAGGCCAGCTGTTAGCTGTCTGTCAAGCACCTAAAGTGGACAAGTAGTCCAGGAGCAAAAATGTCACTCCTTTGATCTGGCAAGGAGCAGCTGCTGATTTATAGAGTAGGACTTTGTTCTTCCGTTCTATTTTACTTTCTTTCCTAAGGCAGAACCACAAAATCCAGCAGAAAAAAAGAGTGCCGTTCCCTGCAACATCAACAAGCTCTGACAACTGCAACAGGGTTTTTCTTGGCCCTAACAAAGCTCTCAGGCATCTCCTTTGACGCTCACCTTTTTCCCCCCCCCTCCCCTTCTTCTTTTTGCAATGCGGTAGTTATTGTTTAATTCAGCTTCTGTAAATGGAATGGACTGTGGCCAGCAAGCCTGGGGCATAAACACACCTGTATGAAAGGAGCCTTATTGTAGCAACCATCTACAACCAACCTGCACATACACTACCAGTTCGTGAGTTTAGAAGGAATGTTCCATTTTCCCTGACAGTAAATTTTGCCTTAAGATAACAATTTTCTGTACCCACTGTCCTGTCTTGACCACGAAGCTTGTGCACTTTTCCATTGTTATTAAAATCTGAAGGAAAAACAAATATGTATTTTTCTACCTGTCAACCAGCAAACCTCAGGAAATTGGATGTGAAGAGCCTACTTTAAAGAAAACACAGCCAAAATGTATTTATAGAAACACAGTGCTGAAAGTTTGAAAACTACTGATCCTCAAGATGCATATTCTGTTTCAGGGCACAAGAAAAAGCTTGAACAGGAGAGGAGTGTCTTGTGTGTTTACAGATGGGGAAGGGAACTACACAGCAAGCTCTGTGTTTGACCCTAGTTTGTACCTACACACATGCTGTGTTCACATTTCTTTATACTGTAACTTTAAAAACAGACAAAAAGGATTAAAAATGAATATGGGAAGAGTGAGAGTGTTGAGAGTGACATCATGACTACATGAACTTTTGCATATATGTTAGCTTGTGGAAATAAATAAGAACCATTACAGCCAGAGCCCTAAGAGAGGCAGAAAAATGATGATGTGCAGGCTAGTATAAAATGATATATTAAAAACTGAGCTGTCACTGGAACAATAGAATATTAAGCAAAAGTCTATAATAATTGGCAGATATTTAGCTGCAGACATCCTTCTTTGGTTAGTGAGTACTAAAGTATACGTGAGAGGAAAGAGAACTAGTTAGGCAATTAGAAGTAATGGGCATAAATAATACACTATAAATATATCTCCCCCCACCCCATCCAAGTTATAGCTCTTATCTGGATACACCTAATAACCTCTTGGTAAGTCATACCTACATGCTGTCATCTTTTGTGTTTTGCACTTTGCACTGTCTGGTTACTGGAGATTATGTTTATGTAAATCTTCTCTCTTTCTGTAGAGGCAGATTTCCCCTTTAATTATTACAATACTGGTGGCAAGACTTTATCAAACCAAAGGGTCTAATAGCTTAGTAACTAAAGATGTGTCAACACCACAGACACCACGAGACTTCAGCCTGCCATATTATGGAATATGTGCTGCACAGTGACTGGAGCTATTAGCAGAAGAAGTGTGAGAAAACTACGTATATCAAGTGTGCAAAAATGAAGACGTAAACATACAGCTCTTCCCAGTGTCATACTGGTGAAGCTTTTACTCTGTCTCATCCCATTTTGTGTTCCCTGTATTCCAGAGAAATCAGGGGAAAATGTTCTAAAACATTTTTGAGAGTTTGTTCATATGAATGTGTTTCATGTGTCTTAGTTGTTGTAAGCCAAAATGATTTGGCATCAAAAACTTAAAAAACCTCTATGGAGCCATTTCCTCAGCCTATCAATCCATATCCCAGGTTCTCATACTTTTTGACCAGGGCTTCATCTCTCCAGGGTTCAGCTCTTTCTCCTCAGCCTACTGTGCTGGCTCACCAGAGATAATTGCACAGTACAGCTGGCAAGTCAGCAGTGAAGCTTGCTAGTGCTCTGCAAGGGTCCTAGATGGCCAGATATGCTGTGATTGAGGATATATGTGTGAATACTACATAATTTCTTGTCTCTCTGCTGTTCTGAACAAGTTTCTGTCTTCTGGACAAACTAAGGACTGGAACCATGAAGGTTTGCTCTTTCCAAAGCATTTGAAAGGCTGAGTTCTCCCCACTTCAGTACTCAACTGGCTTATGGGCAGATCAGAGCATTGGAGAAACCTGTGCTCAAGTGCACCGCATTTCAGTTGTTCTTGGCTTCCCCAGCTAAAGAGAGGTCTATTAACGTATTTTTCTTTCTTCTGTTAAAGAATGAGTAGCTGGATAAGTCTCTCTTAATGCAGTCATTGCCACTTAAATAGCTCATGAAAATTAAATCATACTACAAAAAGAAACTTGGAACTGTGCACATATTTCTTCAGTCAAAACTGGCCAGTTCAGTGATGTGTTCCAATATCCCATATTTTGTATACAATTGAGATATCTGTTATGAAATGAAACTCAATCTGTATAACCTATCTAATATTTATCTTTCTTTATGAGAGTGGTTTGGAAACTCTGTGTGTGATCTTACATAATTTTAATAACTGGTTGCTGATGGATTTCAATATTAACTCTGACTGTTCTGACTGATAGGATGTTGAGGCTTACTTTTCAGAATTTCACTAATTGTTCCTGCACTGCGTAGGGGTAAAGGCATCTAAGAACATGTGTGTAAACCTGCATTTGAGCCCACAAAACTGGTAATGGCAGGACCATGTCCAACAATGTTGATGACGTCAGCCTGGTCTAGTAAAGTACTCAGATGTATAAGGCAGATTTTTGAAATTACCAAGTCTTATTATTAAGATCATTGTAGGTCCTGTAAAGCTAATCCCAAATGTTCAATGAAATTCTGAATTAGAAGGGAATATTAGCAATGCATGTTGATACTAGTACCTAACTTATAGACGATCTGCTCTCAAGGAAATTCCTGTCTCTGGTTATATGTTTCAGGAATCACCAGAAGGTTGACTTAGATACCTAACTACAGACTTTTGGTAACAAAGCAAACAAAAAAAGGCTCTTAACACTGAAAATGCCTAAATTGTTTAGGCATATAGATTTCTACTTTTAACACCCCATCCCATCATCATTTTTGCTGCTGCTGTGTATGTGCATATCCCAACAGTCACTTACTTTCTGCAGTAACCATGTTCTTTCTCTAAGTTTGAGGAAGACGCTTATGTCCAACCAGAATTCTTATGGATCCTTTTAGAGAGACAGACATCTTAGGACACGTCTGTTCTTCCTTATATATATTCCTTTCTTTTTTAGCTGACACCATAATTTTTGACTGTTAAGAAGGAGATAAAGTTTTGCATCCCTATCCTGCTCGACTTGAAATAAAGAATTGAGCATGGGTCCATCACATCCTAAAAGAATATCTGAATCACCCAAGTGTTCAGAACAGTGAACAAAACCCTTTCAGTTCTCATTCTGTAGATGTTCTGCCTGAAGTAAGCAATTATATAGTCATAATTAACTAGCACTTAACTCTCACAAATCTGAAATTGGAGCCTTAACCAAGAGGCTATACGATCAAGCCCATGTTCTTAATTAATTTCGTTCTACTGACTAGTTGTTACATACACAAGAGAACTGGAACCCAGGAGAGCAAGAAAGGCATGATAGTGAAGAAGAGTAAAGATGGGGCATTATGTTAAATAGCCCATTGATTGGAAAACTCAACTCACTTGGAACAGTTACGTCTTTGATTTAAATCAAGATGAAGAGAAGACCTGCAAAAATATATCCTATTTAACAAGTGAATTTTCTAGCCAATGAGCCATTGAGGATAGCACGCCCTCTACCCCATTTGCCTCTTTTGTGTAAAGCTTGGTATGGCTAATGTTCAGCAAGAACTTTGGCTGGATTTGGCCCTTGGGGAAATACAGTGAGGCAAGGCTGATTTCATGTTGAAAGTTTCATGTCACTATGGAGCACGTTACTGTGTCTCACTGTATATTTGTATGTTTGTGTTCCTACTCCTTTGTCCTGGAGGTCCTTTCCATATAAAATAACCATGGACAGGACAATATCTCAATTTATAGCACTGCTAGGGTTACATTTCCAGGTTGCTTAATGATATTTCATTCTAAGCAATTTCGTGCATGCTCCCAGTGGAAATAAGTATATGCGGATCAAAAGTCTTTAAGTTTCTCAGGACTAAATGGCAGCTAGATGATGCTGCTGGAAAATTCAACGGTGGCTAAAAGTAAGATTCGCTTAAACTTTAGATTGCAAGTTAAATTATATACATGTCTAACAAATAAATATATATTAATGAGGAAATATTTTGTAAAATATGCTACAGAGATCTTTTGTTGTGGATTAATTGGTTTATAAGCCAATATTATAACAATACTTTCATAAGAAGTTAAGCCAAGTATTAGAATATCTTTAACCAACTTTTGAAAGAAACACAAAATTTAAGGTCAATAGAAACATTATGTACAATCAAAAAAAAAGCTGTTGAAAAGAAAAAAAAAATGCACCCAATTCACAGGCACTTCCTCAAATGAAGAAATTCAGGATTGTGATAAGAAATTAACTATAAATGGGATAAAAGCAGCGCTTTTATTCTAATTCAGTATTCATACTAAAAAAAAACATATGAAGATAAACCAACTGGTTAGAAGAGGGCAAATTATTCTTTGTTTTTCACTTTGAATTATTAAAATTGTGTACTTTTCTAGGAATAACCAAATATTTCATTTGATCGTGAAAATCTTGTAACATTTAATTATTTTGGAAATCAAATATGCCTTTATACCTGCAAACTCATAAACTTGCATACATGTAAAACAGAATAATAAAAGCACCAAATGCAGACACCCATTCCGATGAACTAGTAAAGGAGAATTAAGTGTTCATTTTCTTTTCTCGATTCTTCCCAAGTTATATTCAGTCTTTCCAATCTGACTATCATCCACAAAATTTTTAGCATCATTGTAATCATAAAAGATAATGCTTTATATCTATAGGACCTGTATTCCTTTAGTTCAAGAACCTGGGGTCTATAAAAGAACAAATATGAAAACATAATATCAAATTCTACATCATAATTTGAAACAAAAATCTCACAGTTCCAAGTACCTCATTACTAGGACAAATCTATGCAAAGATATGCAGCTAACATGGATGCCTACACTTCATTTGCAGATGTAGTAAACACAGATAAAAAGTTGGAAAGGGAAAATCTTAGTGGGCAAGTTTTGCATCCGGACCAAGAACTTCTGTTTCCTTCTACCAAATTTATTCCAAATGCTCCTGAGATTCTCTGGTTTTCCCAATATAGCACAGGCCTATAATAAATGCTTAAGCATGCCATACAGTATTAATCTTCCTCATGAACCCTTTCCCAAAACAGTTTCCATGGACAGAAATTAAGAGGTATGTACAGGCAAAGAGGTATGTACAGTCAATCCTCTCTACTTTGCAGTTTCCCATTTGCAGATTCACTTCTTCACAGTATTTTTCCACGATTGAGGAGGCCTGTCTCGCGGGGCATTTGTGACTATGCCTGTGCAAACTGAGAGTCATGAATATTCAAATTAACCCTGCATGCCGCGCCACATGGACTGCTGGTGCACTGCTCTGCCTGCACTTTGCCCACCCCGCCTGGCTCGCAGCGAGGAGACTGTGGCAGGTCCTCTCATGCCATGCCCACCCTGCACCAGCCCTGCTCCGCTTGGAGGCAGGTGGCTGCAGCAGGTCTGCCAGTGCCGTGCCAGCACTGCACCCGCCCTGTGCCTGCCATGTTCCACTCTGATCAGAGTGAAGTGCTGTGGCAGGTCCGCCCACCCTGCGCTCGCCCTGCTCTGCACGGCTCCACGTCTATCCCAAGTATGGCGAGACCAGGACTATTCACCCAGAGAGACGCTGGGACAGCAGCTCAGGCAGTGTCATCCCAGCGCCATCTTCCCTGGCCAAGAGGAAAAGAGTTTTTTCCCAGCACTTGGTGGCCACAGGTGCCAGGAAGAGCCCACACAAACACTGACACACAGCGAGGCAGTGCCAAAACAGTGCCAGAGCATGCCGGGGCTGAAGGGGGTGGTACGAGGGGGTGGGGGAAATTTGTATATTAATGAGCTGCCTATAAACGTGGGCAGAGGGCTTTGGGGGGTGGGGAGACTAGACCCACAGTACTGCGAAAAAGGAAGGTTGACTATATATGGCTATCCAATGATACAGAAAGGCTCTTTAGATACAGAGAGACTCTTTAAATGGGAGCTATGGTAGATGGGAAGTATTTTTCAACTGAGATTGCTGAACTGAGGC
The DNA here is from genome assembly GCA_013390025.1 of Pitta sordida. NCBI lineage: Eukaryota > Metazoa > Chordata > Aves > Passeriformes > Pittidae > Pitta > Pitta sordida. The sequence continues at coordinate 93,782 of WEKX01002800.1, forward strand.
GAGTACAGCATTAGACAGAGAGGAGAATATGAAAAAAGAGTCATCTATATTGAAGTAGGTTTCAACAATTCTTTTTAAAAAGACAATTTTGGAATTCATCCGGCAGAGAGTGGAGAAAGGATGGTGAAGCGTCTAAAGTAGGAGGTGATTTTTTTGGATGTGTGTGTGAGAAGGAAGCATCAGCATTTGACACAGTAAGGGGCGGATGAAGAACTGGAGTCCTGAGAGAAAGGGTCTATAATTGTCAAGGTGAGAAAAGATCAAGGTGGAAGCAAAGGAGAGATATTGTTGAAGTGGAAATAGGAAGAGAGGTGGACACTGGAGGTTTACGAGAAAGAACAATAGGTACATGTCTATTTTGCTTGAATGGATTATGCATCCTTTAATATTTAAATGATTTGCCCTGAGAATCATCACAACATAACTACACTTTGGAACAGAAGATGTGAATATGATTCTGATAAAGTTCTGTAATGTTTATTAAAAAAAAATAAAATCACATCAAACCCAAAATGAAGCACAACATCCAAATGTAGCTTTGAACAGTTTATGATTATCAATAATCAATATCTTTCCCCATAATATAGTCCAAAGAACCAAGTCCTGAAACAGTGTGAATCTCTGTGAGAGGGTGGCCACTACATCTCATGAGTTGTTTAATCCCCTCTGTTGTGTGCAGAGCACCAAGTAAGGTATTAATTATGAGTCCTTTAAACAGTGCCTGCCTGCCCTATGACTTTCCAAAAGACTCCAATATGAGGTTAGCATGATAAGGAGCTTGTTTTCTCTAAGCAACAGTCATTCAGATTGACATCATCCATTCATTTAATGGAGAAACAAAAAATACAAAAGTAAGAAAAAAACCCCTCAGCTGTTGGACTGACTGACTTCTGAAAGAGCAGCTGCACTATAATTGCCACCAAGTGCATACTACCTGAGCTTGATGTTGGTCTACTTAATATTTTGCTACGCAGGGTTGACAAAGCAATTCCTAAAATTATGGGGTAAAAGTAAGAAAAATCCCATTGGAGCCCCATTTGTTTCCTTTAAATGAGAGTAAAAAAAGTAGGGCTGTGAGTTTGAACCACTTATTGCCTTTGCACATTTGCCTTTCTTAACATCTAGTAACTGATTAGATTTCCCTTTGAAGTAATTGTTTATTGATAGACACTTGTAACATTGTGGCTTCTTACTGGGGAAAGGTATTACAGTGATCCTCCACTTATCCGCGATCCATATTTTACAGGACACAAATAGTCAGGATTGATTTTCTCGCAAGTTGTGCGACCTCGGCATGTGCGCAGAACGTACCGCAAACCTGTCAGCTTGTGAATATGCAATGAGCTCATGAATATATAATCAGTTGGTCCTGCCCACCGTCACCGCCCACCAAACTTACTGTGCATCCTTCTTTCTCACCATTTAGGGGGAAGGGGAACTGCTACCATCTCCGTGATGCCAGGAGCGCTGCCGCGCAACTGGCGAAAATGCACCAGGGCCATGCCAGCACTTCTGGGCATGGTGGCATGGCGCTGCTGTGAACCAGGGGATGGTGGGGGACGGTTGCTGCCACCAGTGATGGCCCTGAGGTGGCAGCAGATGGGAAATTTAATTGCCAGGTGGGTGGGAGCGGAACCACTGACTCGGCACCATGCCTCAGCTTTGCCCGCACCACTGCAACATGGCTGACATAGCCCGGTGTGTCCTGATGCCAGTGGCGTGGGCTCCTGATGTAAAGGTATGACCCCTAGTGCTGGCACCGAAACCCTTCCTCACTGCTCAAAATAAAAATTTCCTTCCAGGAAGCAAGAGAGTATGTACATGTTCTGTGGTTTTTTGTATGTAGGTGTTTATTGCCCTGTCAGAAACACAGAAACAGTCGATACTGGACAGGCCTGGGGGTCCCTTCTGGGATGTCTGTGCCAGAGGAGGTGCGGAATAAGGGTAGGAGAGGGAAGAGGAGAAAGCTGCGAGAGCTCCTGATGCGGGGTGTCTATGTCCTCTGGTGCTGCGCTGTCTCTTCCAGCCCGTCTACCCCCACCCCACGCATCTCTGAGGAGTGGCAGTGAGAGCAGATCACAGAGAACCACCAGCTCTTTCGCCCTGCGCAGCTGCTGCCAGCCCATGCTCCTGTGGACAGCCCCGGCGGGAGGCTGGGAAGAGAACCCCGGCTGCCGCCTGCCAGGGATAGGACAGGTGGCAGTGAACTGGGGAGAAACAGCGATGGTCAGCTTCCCTCGGCCCACAGTGTTGGTCTGGCTGGATGCAGCTGCTGGCCTACGGGAGGGCTTGCTGCCTCAAGCCCAACCATGCTGAGGAGTGGGGGAGAGGAAGGAAATCAACCAAAAAACCCCCCAAAAACCACCTTGCCCCATGGAGGGAGCAGCCCCGTTGTCTCCCCTCGCTGCTACTCCCTGGCTGGCACTCCATTGCTCCGTGCTCCTTTTCCCGTCAAAGAGTCATGGCCCCTGTCAGTGGGAGTGAAGCGACTAGTGGTGAATGACCGTGAATGACCATGAATGCTAACAGGTTACGTGTGCAGGACCAGAGTGCACACAGGAGCCATAGCATCCTGGCCTGGCCCCTGCACCTCTGAGGCACTGCTAGGAACAGGGGCCAGGATGTGGCCACGGGAACATATGGCATCCTTAGTGGATCCAGTGTGCGCAGACGGGACACATGTTGGGCAGAGCGGGCACTGCGGGAGCTGTGCTCTGCTCCCTGGTAGCCTGGGAAGCATCATTATGTGTGCTGCCACAGCCAACAAGTTTAAAGTGGAGTTTCAAAGGGTTGTACTGGAGGCTTTGGCTCATGCTGTTTTGCTGTGAAAGTTCTGAGTGCTGAGGCTGGCTAGAGAAAAGCAAGGTCTCGTTGCTGGGACAGCCTTAGTTATCAGCACCACAATTAGCACCAGGCTTCTTGGAACCAAAAACCCTTGGTGGCTTGACAATGCCCAAAGGGGGTGCTAATGGATCTGTCAGCTGGGAGAGAGGGTTCCCATGCTTACTGTGCCCATGATAGGCTGTCCGCTGCGGGGTCGGGCAGGCAGGCAGGCGTGCCACCAGCTCACCCAGCTGTGGTACCCCTCCTGTGCCAAGCCGTTTTGCCTTCTGCCCTCCCTTCTGCTGTTACGGGTTAAAGGGGAGGTCAAAGCCGCCAGCACTGCCAGGGGTGTAACCATTGTGAAGGAGGCTGTAGCCGTTGCATCTGCAAACATGGCTGACGGGGACATTGCTAGGCGGCGAACTGGGAGTGAACCTCTGCAGCTGCCCTGCCTCTGCATCCCGGCTCACCTCTGGCTGCTCACACCGCTGCCCCTGCCAGAAAGTTGAAAGCTTCGCTTGGGGCTGTTGCAGTCTCAGAAAAAGAAAACCCAAACAAAACACCTGCCCAAAACATAGCAGCAGCACTCGTGTCGCAGCCTTGCTTGCATCATAGCCCTCTCCCGAGCGCTGGTTGGGTGCACCGCAGCCCCTTTGACAGTGGCAACTGTCCCAGCCTGTGCAGCTGTAGCTCCCGTCATGGAGCACCAGGGTACCCACGGCACCATCCTGCCCAGCAGAGACCCCATTCCCCAAGCCTCCCTCAGGGTCCTGCTCTGGAGCAGCACTGTGCCTCTGCCATGTTTGAACAGAAGAGACATACATCAGCAACGAGAAACCCTGATAAAACCCAGCACAGACACGGCAGGGAAAGAACAGTGACAGGACTCTCCATGCCTGCTTGGGTCCATGGAGGGGCTGGGCTCTGGTTTCAAGGCTCCCAGCCATGCCAGTTTCCGTACTCGTAAAAGCAACTCCCTTCCGGGAGCTGGAATTCCATGACTGGGAAACAGCAAAAGGAGTTTCCTCTGCTTTAATAAGGTACTACAAAGGGAGCCGTGCTCTCAGGACTGTCGTTCAGACCTTATCAGTGGAGGAGGTGTGGCTACAGGCATGGCCTACTTGAATACGTATGGGTTTGCTGTCTTCATGGATTCCGGAACTCGCGGGAATCCGTGCCTAAATAAATCCGGCATATCCGATAGATAAAACCAGATAGGTATATCTGTCTGTCCATCCATCTCTTCAATCAAGAAGTCTTTAGGTATTTTTAGAGAATTTAAAGCAGTCACAAAACAAAGGGGCATTTTAAAGAGGGATTAAAAAAGATGTAATTAAAAAATATGTCAAAATTAATGTATTGTCAACATCCACCATATCCATGATACAGTGGCATTGTGTAACTGTTCCTATTGAATACTAGTTCTCAGAATCATAATGAGTTACTACTAGAAAAAACAGGGACTTATTATTAGTCTCCCCGCAGAGTTATCTTCTAAATTATTTATACTTGCAACACTTTAACGTAATGGCAGTTTTAAATGCAAGCAAACAAAGCAAACCACACAATAAAGAGAGGGGAAGAGAATTGTACAGAAACCCTTTATGAGTGCATGTAGCTAGAAAGGCGAGTCAAACAAATTTACCAGATTTTGTTTCCTACTCAGGTCCTCATGAGATTTGCAATAGACAACATCAAAGATTTTTGGGGTTATGTCACCTTGACAGAGGATTGAACAGAACTGTATCTGTTTTATGTTTCACATCTAAAATGTAAAGGAATGTAATTTTATTTGTCTGGTACAAGTTTGCTTATTGTCTTTGAAATTCCACAGCAGACCCTCCATTAAAAGCTTAGCTCTCAGAAGGTGAGTTCTCTTATGTTCATCCCCTAGGTTATGGTGCTAGGTTTGCACAGGAGGTGGTGGTGGGGCAGCAGAGAGGATTGTTGGGTTTATACGTATAAACTTAGCATGTGAAATACTGATTCTGCTTTCCACACATGCTTTACCAATGCACTGTGTAATGATTAACAGTTTAGGAGCCAACAATTTTCAGAAAAAGACTTCATACAAAAAAAAAAAGGCTATGAAGAGATAATTTGGGTGAAATTGAAGAGAAAATAGCTCAGGCTGAAGACTTGAATGGACTCTTTCTGGTCTTAAACTGTTTTCATTTATGAATATATAAATATCATCCTGTTCACTTTCCATTAATCAACCTGTGAAGTTTTGTCTTAATCATAAAAACAAATTCCAACTGAAATCACTTTCGTATTAATTACTGAGCACCTGAATTTGGTTAATTTAAAAACAAATTTCTATCCCACAAGAAGTAAAAAAAAATCTGAGCTTCCCCCCACTCGTAATAGAAGTATGTAGCTAAATACTCTCAGCTTTTTGTCAGTCACAATATGAACAGGTTTTAAAAATATCCAGTTATTTTGAGTATCCCTTTTTTTGGACACTTGATTTATGATATTCAAAATAAGTGCACAATAAAATGTTGGCCTTAAGTAAAACAACCCTTATATGTACTAAAAATCTTATTTGCTACTTCTATTGCATGACAGCACCCTCATTGATTACTGTGGAGTTACATTAGTTTAAAATTGGAGTATCTGAGTAGTGGATCAGGCCCTATAGTCAGACATGTTTTCCACTAGATAATGGCTACTTATATATTTATGAATTTTAAAATGCTTTTCAGTTCAACTATCATTGTTACTACATTCAGGAAGCAAAGAAGTAAATTGCAACCAAGCTTTCAGGAGTTTATTCCCTCATGAAGCACTTGTATTGCAAGTATCAGGGGAGGGCAACTGTATAGTGCCCTCTACATAATAAATGCCTCTGTTGAATATTCTTAAAGTAATATCTGTGCATTTTGGTTTTAGGGACAGAGCTATTTCCTGTTATATTTTGCATTCCTAAATACTACGCCATTATTTCTTTAACCCAGCTTCACAGAAAGTTTCAAGGAGGTACAAAATAATTGGTACTCACATCTGTTCTATCCTGCTCACCCCTAGAAACAGTGAGTACTCACATGGTGATAAACAGCTTTCAGGCAAATGCATAACTCCAGTGTCAATTGGAGTTATGTACAGACACTCAGAGCAGAAATAGTGTATAGCTCTCCATTCCTGAACATGACAGTCATAATAAACCTTAACCTCAACATTCCTTGGTTTCCTCAACCACAGCTAAAAATGCTACACATTTATACCATCTAATGAACCAGGCATTGAAAGGAAACCACCGATCTATACCAATAGATCATCAGGAAGAGAAGTGTGAAGTGGATACTTGCTGATTATAGTATCATGGTAGTTACAAAGAGGAAAGACTTAATATATCAATGCTGTCATCCTTCAGGAAGAGTAGGAGATAGTCTACCAATGGAGGCCCCACCTGCTACTAACCTAACAGCTTATGAAGTGAATAGTGCAAACATAAAATGAAAAATCGTTGGGAACAGAAACTCAGGCTCACTGTGGTGAGTCTAGAAAGGAATGATGGATGCTTATTTTACTCTTCCTTGGTGGCAATGCAAAGGAAGGGCGGACTATGGGTTGAAGTAGGACTTTGGGTTTGAGCGAATTGTGTCTGGTTTCTGAATCTGTCACATATTATCTTTGATAATGTGTGTAAACCATTTAATAGTAGATGATGACTATGAGAAGAAGGGAGAGGATGTAAGACTTGCTCTTTCAGACAAGTAAATAAAGAGAGTAGGAGTTAATGGAGTTTAGAATTGACTCCTTTTCTACCCACAGCTCTTTGAAGCCGGGGAAACATCCAGTACTGAAATGATAGCAACCTATAGCAAATAGTGGTCAGTAATGAGAAAAGGCAAAGAAGGAAACTCTGCTGTTTTTTTGTCTCAGAGACATATTCCTACAGTTTCACTAATAAACAAGCTGCTAGTCTACCTGACACTCAGTTTCCTGACAATTAATAATTATTTCTTTTCCATTTCATTTATTCCATTCAATTATTTCACCTTTCTTTTTCCTTATTTTGACGATACACCTTCTATTGTTTTTGAGGCAATTTGCAATGAAGGGCACAAAGATATCAAGATACTAATATATCCATTCTTGTACACTGCTCAGGATTTACCTTCATCTGATTGAAATTCTGATGATGGCTGAGGACTTGATTGCGCTAGCTACAATTACTAGAGTCTAGTTTACAATTTGTTCTGCAACTGTTATTCACATGTAACTTTTCAGAAGTCTTTCTAAGATTATTTTTTTATGTGGATAATTAGACAGATATTTAAGAATTCTAATCTCATATAAATGCTCAATCAAAACACATATTTTCCTGTGAGCTAAAAATGTCTGGATTTCAGTTTTAGTTCTCAAAAGAATGTTATTGTTCCTACAGGACGTGCAATGGAACATAAAAGAGCACTTTACCTCAACATTTGAATTGGATGAATTTTTTTCTCCTCTTTTTTTCCTTTATTTTTGAGTAACTGATTATTGTTGTCTAGATTTTTTTCCCTTGACATCTTTATCTTCTCTTGTAAGTGTGAGTTTACCACTTTTAGAAAAGCTACAAATAGAATGTTGCCCTCATTCTGTGCTTTTGATTTCATATATTTAATTTCTAAATAAAAAACAGACATTTTCAATTTCAGTACTGTGTAAGTTAGCTGTCTCTCTTAAGGGACTATCAAAGAGAATACCAAGTAATTCTAACTGTATGATGTGTATTCCAAGACCCATCAATTCACCTCTCACGTGCCACAAAACAAATGCTAGTAATGGACTTTTGGCAAGTACTGATAGAAACTGGACTAAAACTTAAGGCTGAAATTGCAAATGTTTTGGAATATGAAATACTTCCTTCTTCATAAGATAAACACTGCACCAAAGTGATACACAGAACAATTACTATGTCCTCATGATTCTGTAGGTTAATGTCTCTCAAAAAAGGGGGAGGAAAGAGAAGGATGTAAAAAATCCCAATAAAGAATCCCTCACCTTTGGAGACATTTGAGAAGAAATCCAATACGGCTGTATTGGGTTTTTCTGTGGCTGGGTTTCTTGTAGGAGGCGGGGGGGAGCTATGGGAGAGGCTTATTTTCAAGAACTTGCTGGAAGCCTCCCTCACAGCTGGCAGAGCCAATGCCAGCCAGCTCCTGGCTGGACCCGCCGCTGGCCAAGTCCAAAACAATCAGGAGGAATAGAGATGCCTTTGTGATAACATATTTAAGAAGGAAAAAAGTTAGAGAGGGGGAGACAATGATGCCTGCCAGAGAAGAGCAGTGAAAAGATGTAACAGCAAATGCAGGCACCAAGGCCAGGGCCAAAGGAGGGGGAGGAGGTGCTCCAGGTGCTCCGTGGTGAAGGTCATGGTGAAGCAGGCTGTCTCCCTGCAGCCCATGGAAAGATCACAGGGATGCAGAAAATCCACCTGTAGCCTGTGGAGGAGCCCACGCTGGAGCAGGAGGATGCTGGAGGGAGGCTGCAGCCTGTTGGAGCCCACATCGGAGCAGGGTCCTGGGAGAGACCTGTGGCCCTTGGAGAGGAGAGTCCACACTGAAGCAGAGCTTCTTCTGGTAGGATGTTTGCCTTGGGATGGGACCCACAGTGGAGCAGCCAGTGCTCAAGGATTGCATGGGCAGCAGTATTTTGAGGAACTGCTGCTTGTAGGGCTGGACCCAGCTGCTGGAGAGGGTCGTGATGGACTTTCTCCAGTGGGAGGGACCCCATGGAATGCAGAGAAGAATGGTCTCTTCCCCTGAGCAGCGGCAGATAAACACCAACTGCCTGTTTCCCCCTACTCATGTCCCACCCTGCAACTGGAGGAAGGGGGAAACTGGTATCTGTTGCAAGAGATGGAGGGGTAGGGGGTGTTATGGTTTAGGGGGTTTTCTGCTGCTCTGGTAGCGAGGGGGTTAACAGCTCAGTTCTTGCCTAGGCTCTCTCCGTGCTGCCAGGGCCTTCAAGGTTACAGAGTAGAGATAAAGGCGTCTCTGCAGAATAACATACTTGGGAGAGAAGAAAAAAAGTTCAGTAGTAAGATGTAGCGTGCCANGAGGGACCCCATGGAATGCAGAGAAGAATGGTCTCTTCCCCTGAGCAGCGGCAGATAAACACCAACTGCCTGTTTCCCCCTACTCATGTCCCACCCTGCAACTGGAGGAAGGGGGAAACTGGTATCTGTTGCAAGAGATGGAGGGGTAGGGGGGAATGGTGCCTTAAAGATCTATGATACTTCTCACTTTAAGCTCTGATCTTGATCACACAGAATCACAGAATCACAGAATATTATGAGTTGGAAGGGACCCACAAGGATCGTCTAGTCCAACTCACCGTCTAACACCCATGCAGAGACCGAGAGCACATCCCAGAGCGATAACACCAACCTAGATCACTCACAGTCTAGCAGGCCACTCCGAGCCGGAAGGGGCCCAGGATCATCCAGCCCTACACCCCCCAGCTAGACCATGTCACTAAGCTCCTCGTCCAGTCTTCTCTTAAACACCTCCAGGGACGGCGACTCCACCACTGCAGGAAACCCTTCTGGCTTTTTTCGTCTCTCCCCTGTTTGAATGCAGGGCAGTGAGGGAGCGACTTTTGGTGAGCCTCTGGCATCCAGCCAGGGTCAAACCACTACACTGGCAATCAGAAAGAAGAGTAAAAAAACAACTACTGAAAGTGGGAGGGCAGAATGTACAGACACATAAAATACATAAAATGTATGTATTTTATCTTAATGCTGGAGAGCGCAGTTTGTGTACCCAGGTGGATAATCTGAGCAACAAATGTTACGTTTTGGTACGCACTGAAGGAAAACTTCCAAAAACAGTTCCACAAACAGAGAAACCCTTGGCACAGTAACATGAAACATCCATGCCTCTTCATGACTATGTGTGAGTATTTAATTTGTAGTCGTGGTCATCTCTAAGTAGAACTTTTAACAGCCTCCCACAGAACAAAGTATTGTAAGCCTGGGTATTCTCCTAGTGTTATCAATCAGCAAACAAATATGCAGGCTGTGTATCCTTTGAGGAGTGTTTTAAATTCTCTGCTTAGTGAAGAAAAAGTAATTCTGTACTGGGGATAACAAATTATGTGGCATGTCTCTGTACACTGTAGTTTGTGTTTTGAACTCCCAGCTAGGAAGTTAGCTTTTGTTAGGATAAAAAAGTTTGGTTTTTTAATTATTATTTGGAGAGATGATGTTAATATGTTCAATAGCTTAATACCCTAGTTGAAAAAAGTTACAGTAGTGCATGTAATGGCTGGATGAGGTTATCCTGCATATCCTGAAGAATTTTAATGCCTGCTAGAAATACGCACTTCTTGTCAGAGAAGACAGAAGACAGATTCACTGCCAGGTTTCTGGAAAATACTTAGTACCATGACAATGTGTAGACTATAATTTTTTTTGAAGTTGTGTGTTAATATGTCATTGGAAATCCACTTTAGTACAGTGGTGAGTGTTCCTGTCTCTCATGCGGGAGACCAGGGGTTGGATTCCCACTGGGGAGGCAGTGGTGCTGTTTAAGACTGTTGGACTCAATGATCCTTGTGGGTCCCTTCCAACTCAGGATATTCTGTGATTCTGTGACACAGGAGGAATTCACTGTCTCTCTACAGTTTGCACAGAAAGGTGGGACAGCTGAAACGTCTGGTTGTTTTTCAAACATATATGTGGGCAAACCCATATTTTGTGTAGAGGAAGCACAACTTAAACCACAATGTGGTAGAATGTAGTATCTCCACTGTCATGTTTCAATAAGAGTTACAAGATCCCCTGGTTTGAAAAAGAAGAATGTTGATGTAGACTTCAGAAATTGTGGCAGCAGGCAAAACAACTATTTTTAAATGCTTATACAGTTATACCTCCTCCATCATGAGGAAAGGGACAGGCGACAGCCCTCGCGAAATATTAATCTCGCAAAGAACGGCAGGTCGTTAATATGCATGCAGGCCACGCCCATTGCCCCACCCCCCGGAACTCTACAGGGCTCCGGGACGCACTTTTTTGCTTCTCCCTTTGGACTCTCTGAGCACGGGGAAGAAAAGGGAACCGTTTCTGAGCCCACTCTGCCTCGGGAGACCCCCTCCCAACCCCGAGATCCCGCGGGTCCGCCGTGACCAAATCCTGTGCCGCTGCTCCTGCCCTCTCCCCAGCTCCAGTGCATATGCCCGTCCCACGCCGCCCGCCCCGTCCCACACCGCCTGTCCCCTGCCACCTGTGCCGTCCCACGCCGCCTGCCCCACGCCGCCTGTCCCGTCCTGCACCTCCCATCCCGCCCCGTGCCACCTGTCCCGGGCACTGCCGGCAGCGCCCTGTGGGGCGGGGGGGGTTCAACTGTGGCAGCAGAGTGAGCATAGCCACTGCGCCCAGCCCAGCCCCACTTTCCTGTGGCACTGCCCTCCCTCCCTGTAGCCACAGAAACAGTAACATGCGCCCGCGGTGGGTTCAGTTCCCCAGCTGCGCTTAGAGTAACGGGACAGCGTGACTCCTGGCCGTCCCCGTTGGGCCGGGCCAGCACCACCCCACAGGGAGCTCCGGCACCGCCTCTCAGTGGAGCAGAGTCAGTACGCATGCGCAAACAGCATAAATTCGCAAATGGTGGAATCAAAACTGCGACAAATTCACATCACAAATGCGCGAGGTCGTGAAGGAGAAGTCGCGATACAGAGAGTATTCACTGTAATGAGGAAATATGTACACTTCTCTGCACTTCATTTTGCTTTACCTCTATGTAGTTTTAATCTAGACCTATTTTCATGGATTTCTTTCAGAAACATTTCCTATTAAGCAATCAGATTTGAAATTCTATGTAACATGTGGATCAGATGCCATTAGCTGTCTGATGAAGTGAACACCATGGAGGGGAATAGCAAAAACAATTCTCTTTGGCTTCCATTGAAAGAAACAACCTGCCAGAAGCCAACAAAAGAACAAGAGGTGGAAGTGTACTGAAATAGCACTTGAGGACATGGTTTAGTGGTGAACATAGTAGTAGCGCTGGGTTGATGGCTGGGCTTAATCATATTAGAGGTCTTTTCCAACTTTAACAATTCTATAATTCTATGATTCTGACTGTCAGGATCCAGCAGTTTTCAGGGACCTAGTTCTAGGCCCATCAGATAAACAGTATGTCTGATTTTCCCTGTTTATGCACTATGTAAAGTCACTCAGTGTCAACAAAGTTTCTCTTAGTTTACCTTGGGACAAGCAGGAGTGCCATCAGCTCAATATCTCCCAAAATTTTTTATGATAAGAGTCCTTTCTAACTCAGGATGTTCTATGATTCTCTATTTCACAGGATAGAAATTGCTGGCCCAGTAATTACTAGACCCCGGAGGAAAGTTATAAGTAATAAATATCAATGTATCAATTTTCTTTTTTCCTTTAAATAAAACTATTTTATATATTTGAAGATTATAAGTGAACAAGTTGATGAAAACAATCACTACTTCATTTTTCTTAACCTGGAGATTCATTGCAGAAGAGAAGCATGTGTGCCAGAGCACCTTCTGATTTATCTGACACTGGTGTTTTTTACTTGTTTTACAGTGAATGGAGGCAAAAATCTTTATGCCTTTTTCTGAGCATACCAGTGTAAGCAGAGTACTGTGTTTGCACTGGAACAATTCATGTTTAAGGTGGCTTGCAACCCCTTAAATAACTATTTCTTGGAAGTAAGTTGCTGTGCAAAGTCAGAGTCAGAATAGACTATTAGGGACCAAGCATCAAGAAAATATGGTCAGGGACATTGCTGCAGAGGAGTCTGTGGGAGTAATTCCCCTCTGTATCATCTCCCTGGTGGTATATACTGCATTAATACTGCACCATAGTTCATTTAAGTTTGCAAAGTCACCACATATACCAGAGACAATTCATATTCCCCAAATTTACTAGGGTAAACATTCATAAAATCTGTGCCCTGTGGTGAAGATAAAATGCCTCTATCAGGTCCATGTTTTGTAGTATGGCTTACAGGTCTCTCTCTGTGATTTCATATGCTGGTGAACAGTACTGAAGACCATAATGCTGGTGAAGAGTATTGAGTATCACTCTGTAGCGATAATAGGTGTTACTCTGACTAACTTCAGCCGTTTGCTATTATCTCCATATTATGACACATGAAAAAAAAGAAGAGGTACAGTGAATCCCCACTGCATCACGACTTCTCCATTATGACCCTGCCCTTTTGCAAAGCAAATTTTTCGCAATTATGATTCAGCCATCTGCGAGTCGAGCTGCCCCAGACATGCGCAGTTGACTCTGCTCTGCCAAGGGGCGGTGCCGCGGTGCCTGTGGGGCGGGACTCACCCCTGAACGGGGACACTGCCTCACGAAAGTGAGGTAAGCTGTGTGCTGGGAGGGGGCTTCTGTTCCCCCGCCCTCTGGGGCCATCCAGGAGCACTACCCCTCTCTCATGGGACCGGTGGGTGTTAAAGGGAAAGAAACTCCCATACCAACCTGACCCCTCCACCCCCCCACCCCCACGGCGGCTCGGGCACGGTGCGGCGGAGGCTCAGGCACGGCGGCGGNCAGGGGGCTGGGGGGGGAAACAGCGGCGTGAGGTTTGGGCTGCGAGCCCACACAGTCACAGCAGCTGCTCAGAAACGGTTCCCTTTGCTCCCCCCTGCTCATAGAGCCCGAGGGGAGAAGAAGAAAATTGTCCGCACTGCTCCAGAGTTCCAGGGGGTGGAGCAACGGGCATGGCCTGCATGCATATTAATGACCTGCAGTTCTTTGCAAGTTTAGTGGTTCGCGATGCCTTTGGCATGTCCCGTTCCTCGCGATGGAGGGGGTATAACTGTAAATATGAATTGCTGCAGTCCTTTGAAGGAAACCATGGCTGTGTCACCCTGCAAAAACTGTTTGAGTAAGTTATTTCAAATGCTATTTGAAATAGCAGACTTTGAAACAGGAACATAGAAAACCAGGAGGAGACACTAAAGGAATAAAGCCACTTTGAAAACATGATCTTAATCTGCCAGCCCTCAACCACTGCCTCACTCACATTACCTACACAGTGCCTCAGTGTCGCTTTCTGGGAAAGTCAGAGAATGAAGAAGCAAAGTACATTTATATTTAGGAGAAAAAAAAATTCAGTTTTTTATGTCATGTTAACACTTTTCCACCTAACATATTTTAATGTTTTTTAAGAGACATCTTTAACTTATGCTATCATATATTGTTATACAGTCAGCCCTCTTGCACTTCGTGGCCACCAAATTGTGGCTTCACATCTGAGCGGCATGATGTTTTAGTGATGAAGGAGACCCCTTTTTGCAACTGCGCATGCACGATGTGGCACGCATGAATATTCATTTAGGCAGTCATGAATATGCAAACCAACCCACACAGCTGCGGTGGCGGTGGCAGCCGCTTCCCCCTTCCAGCAGTGGTGGTGGCCGTGGCAGGGCCACTCCTCCAGAGCCACCGCCATGCAGTTATGAAAGACTTACACACTCTCAGGGGTCCAAGACGTTCTTGAGTGACTTTCCAAGACATACTCGTTTACCCCGAGTATGGAGAGACCAGGTCTACCCACCCCGAGAGACACCAGGACAGTGGCGTGGGCAGCTCCCCTCATCCGCGTCCCTGGCCAAGCCAAAAAGGTGTTTTTCCCAGCGTGGAGTGGCTGCAGGTGACGAGAAGGGCTGACACGAACACTGATACACAGCGACGCAGTGCCGAAACAGTGCCAGGGGGCCACCTGAGGGTGTGGGGCAAATTTGCATATTAATGAATTGCCATTCAACACAGAAGTAGGGCTTTGCAGAACCCGATGAAGACAGTGGGTCCGTGATGTAGGAAGCCGGCCTGGAAGGGTCGAGAAGAAGAAGAAGGAAAAAAAAATGTAATTAAAATATATTAGTATGAGATTCCAAGAACCAGCTTTTGAAGTTTTTCTCCAGCTTATATTTGTCGCTTTAGTGTTTAATTACTGTTTTAACACCTCTATGGAACCCCATAGCTCCATCTCAGTGCTACATTATGCTAACTAAGCTGTTTACATGGTGAATCCACTTCCTGACTTCACAGCTAATACTTATTGTCAGAAAGGCTGGGCAGGCTGTTATAACCTTGTCAGGTGATTTAATAATTTAGGGGCCAGGTTTCCAAGGCTACCCATGTACATAAAACAAACATGTATGTTGTGGTATTTATAAAAGCATGTGAGAGCCATTTGAAATTGACCCACTACTACATACATGCTCACTACTGTGAGCTCTACATCTCAGCTGAAGCTTCAAGGAGCTGCCTTATTATGACTAATAAGTCTAAAAATTAAGTGTCCTGGTCTATTTCTTAGAAAAAAAACCATACTAGAAATTTCTGAGTAGAGTTGTAGGAAGTCCTTGCAGTAAGTACAATCAAATAAAATTAATATAATGCTGGGTTTCAGCAGAAAACACAAACCTTAGCACAGGTTCATTGTGTGATTCTGGACTCATCTTTAATTTTGCTTTACCATTATTTCATATTATAAATCAGAAGGAAATATTGAAACCAAATTGATGTTCAAACCACAGCAGTGTTTCTGGGTTTGTCTGTGATTTTTGGAGAGAAAAAAAAATTAAGTGGAAATTTTGACATGTACAAATAAACATTAAGTGGTGTGGCTGAGGAATAAAATTCTTCTTCGGAACTGCTTTTGTGCAAACATGACCCTCCAGAACCTCGATGAGCCAAAAACTGTTGAAACTTGGTCTCCCTGCTTTAACAGTTTACTTAAACACGTGCCTGTAGAAGCACATGGATAACTTCATTAACATGACTGAGAGTTTGGCAGGTGCTATGACAGCATAATGGAGTTAGACCTCATCTGAAGAATGAGTTCCGAGTGTGTTTGTTCTTGAATAAGTCAGCCAATAGTCATCTCCATTTTTTTTGCTGATCAGACTACTTTGTCCTTTGTATTGTTGGCCTTTGACTAAACTCGGCAATGGGATACTCAGCATGAGTGAAAATTTTTGATTATAAATAAAATTATTTTAACTCATTATAATTAAGGGCATCAATATTAATAGTGAATTTTATTAAAAACTCTGAAACTAATGATTCACTTTAGGAAAACCAAGAAAGTTGGCATCGATTTTCCATCTGGAAAGAGAATAAAGTCTGAGAAGCAAGTCGTCAAGGAAAAGGCTAAAGATACAGGACGCAACTGGTAAAAGGCCTTATCTTGAACTGAATGACTGGCTTTTTCCTGAGTTCACTTGTCAGATCTGAGTAGTGAGAACTTCAAAGGACCAGCAGTACTTTTCCTCCAGAAAGCAATATTGTTCTTCTATGCAGAAATGTACTCTGAACTATTGTACCTTCATTTCTCTCTTCCTTTTATTGCGCCCATTGACTGAACTACTGCGCTGTAGAAACACTGAAAAGTTAAAGCTGAGAGAAAGACAGACATCCTGGAAAACATACATGGACAGACCTCACCACATTCAAGACCTTCATGAAAGAGTACAGTATTATAGAAATTCCACATGGCTGTAAAATTAATAGAAAAATCCTGATTTATTTTCAATATATACTCCATAAACATTTGTTGTGTCTTTCAAAGCATTTACTGGCTGCATTGCTTTTAAAATGTTGGGTTTGGTTTGGTTTTTTTTCCTTTTTTCCCTCCATGTAAAATGGCATATTCACCCTACACAGAGAAAGTAGTCTTTATTAAACTTGCAGGCTTACAAATGAACAAGGCCAGACAATGTAAAGAGGTGTAGAAACCTTTTTGGATGTTGATTTATGTTGAAACAAGCAAGTGAAATGCAGCATAATTTGTGTTGTCTGATAAAAAATGGTTTCTAAAAAGCCCTTCAAAATGCAATGTTTTGAAAACCACAACGAAAAATGAATTTTTGAGGAGGCTTGCCTCTGTGATAGTCTTGGCCAAGAAGAGATTTCTGGTACACGAGTACAGTATGCAATTTTGACTTGAGAACCTCTGTATGGACTGTATTTTACATCAATCATTGAATTTAGGTAAGAAATACAGAAGAAAAAGAAAGAAGTGACAGAGCCAGTAGATGTCAAAGAATAATTGTAATCTATTTAAGGCAAGAAGACCATTCCGGACTATAATTTTGTAATTTATTTCTGCCTACATTGGTATTTTTTAAAGATGAAACATAGTAAATCTTCTAATTTCTTCCAGTGCTCAGTTTCTTCTGGAAATTAGTCTTTTGTAGTTGGTAACATTGGACTAATTAGATCACCATTCAAATTTTATTCTCCAAATAACTAAAAAAACAAAGACAGCTCTGGTTTCAGAGAGGTGTAGAAAGGTCTATCATTCTGGATTATTAACTTTTGTATACTAGTCACTACACATAACTGTCTCTGAAAATTCTGACTTGGGAAGATTTTTGCCAAGCCAGAATTCCTGATTCTTCATTGACCTACATCTTGAGTACATACATCACTTAATACAAAGGCAGTTCTGTATGATACTCTTGTTTATTGGGTACTGTAGGCTTTTGTATGCATTGAGTGTGGAGGCAATCACATAAAGTGCAAAACATTTACAAATCAACTTTAGTCACAACTTTCTGAGCAGAAAGGTTTTATCAGAGCATGTGAGCTTAAGGGATCTTATGTTCTTCCAGCATTTCTTTTGTTCCTCTTCACTTATTTTTGATGCTGAGTGGTAGGAAAAGCTGCCTTTACTGTTCAGTTGGGTCAGATTTTCACTGGATGTAAATAACTGTGGTTCAGTTATGCTGTTATAATGTTAATTTTTGCTATCTGCTGTTCAAGAAAGCACCTATCATTGCACTGCACTCACCTCAGTTGAGCACCTGTAAGTGCTCAATTCCCAATAAGGGAATTCAGGATACACAGAAGGCCATATGGGGCACTTGTTGCCAAATGGAAAGGGGACAACCTCCTAAGAACAAATGGACATTGTATTTCCTCACACCTCATCCAAAACTAAAGAATGGATGAACTAAGAGTTAATATTAACTAACTAACAGTCAATATTAACTAACAGTTAATATGGCACTTCGCCACCAGCAGCACACCATGAATTAAATCATGCAGGCCAGTGTGAGGAGATTTTGAACTCTTGCAAGTTCACATGCTGCAATAGTCTTCAGGTCCACTTCAGAGAAGAAGTGAAAGTATGTTTGCCACTTTATTGGGAAATAATATTCAGTGCACCAAGCATAAGTCTTGCTACCTCATAGCAACTTGTAGCAAGACCATTTGTCAGCCAAAAATCTTCAAAATGTGCAGACCACTTACTTTGCTGTGTTTATGCCAAACATTAATTTGGCCACGAAGTTTGGGTTTTAAAAATTCAGTAGATCTATGTTGTTTTGGAGCCGGGGCCTTAGGTTTGGCCTTTCTTATTCTTTCAAAAATCTAAGTAACAGAAGCAATTAATACTGTAACTAGTATTTTAACAGACACAAGAGTCTGTTTTCAAATTATCTCTCTTTTCCTACAGTTTACAAAGTTATAGTTGCTCTGACTTCTTCTAAAATGTAAATAGGATTGTAAATAGGATTGGTTTACCATTTTGGGGTTTTTTTGTGTGTGTGTGTATGTTTTTGTTTGTTTGTTTTTACAGATAGATCTTTTTTGAAAAGAAAAGCCTAAGTCATACATAGAATTACAGTTCTTAAATAACAAAATACTGTATAAGCCTCTCTTCCTACATCTTTTCCTTAGAAGTCTGTGGGAGAAGGAGGAAATGCAGGAATTAAATGAAACATAAGGAACAAGTAAACCTTTCTATCCTCTCCAATTACACAAAAATAGGAAGGGAGCATCATTTTCAAAGGAACAAATGTTACACAAGACATGCCCTTTAAATCCTTTTTAAGGCTCCGTGACCTGTAAAACTATCTGCAATATCAGCAACAGAAAGCCTTCCATAGAACAAATGCTTATGTTTTATGTGTACTGTATTTGCTAATCATTAGTTCATAAGCAAGAACTTATACAGTGTGCTATAAATAATGGTGGGAATGTAAAAGTGAATTGATCTGTCTGGCTATCTAGTAATACTGCTGGCAGAGAACCAGTTTTGAATGGCTGCCAACTACCACAGACCCAGCCAGGGATTTGTCTAGGGGTCTTGCCCTGTCAGGCAGAAAACAGTCTTAAACTGAGCTCCCAGAACTGTGAGCACCGCCTACTGCTCAACAATGAGCATTTCCTGCAGCGTCCCCTTTACCCACTTAGTTAAATAGCAGAAAACATGCACGAGTTACCAAGCTATGAAACCAAGCATCTAAAAATATTAATCACTGGATAGAGAGGTCAGCATGCTTGTGAACTGAAGTGAAATACATTGTTCAAATTGACTATGCACATGGAGAGTGAGAAACTGGAAGTGAGATCTGCAGAGGCACAGAGACAAGCACAAATATGCTAAATTTATTCTGTTGCCAGAGCCCTTAAAACATTCCACAAATGTATGGTAGCTACTGTGCCGAAATCCTCATGGGTGAGGTAACAAACAGGCAAAAGAACGGAAGCATTTATAGTGATCTAGGTATTTTTAAGAGGATAATTATGCTAAATAATGTGATAGTAATAGAAACAAATGGGGTGGGACTTTATTGCAGGAAAGAAAGGAGGTGGCTCAGAAGCAAGTCCTGACAGCAAAATTATTTCCCCATCTCTAGTGCAAATGGAGGAAAATGGTAGGCTAATTTTCCCCTCTTCCTTTAAGTCAGTCATGCTGATCCACTTACTGCATTGCTTGAACTAGTTTTCCCTGTGTATAAACATGGAAAGACAGCTCAGGCAGCACACTCACCTCGGGATGCCTTGCAGGGATTCAATAATGTGCCTGCTTGGCACTGTTTCTTGTATCCCTCAAGGCTGTCTCCCAATCTCTTTGTAAGATCAGCCCTGGCTCAAAAAAAAAAAAAAAAAAGAAGAAGAAGAAGGAAAAAAAAAAAAAGAGTCCGATCAAATGGTGCGGTTTAGCTTCATGTAATCTGTCTTTGCTAGGTGATTCTGATTCACTGTTTGGTACGGAATCAGGGTGCGTCCGTGCATGCATGGGTGTTTTCGCACATGTGTGCAGAATGATTGTGTCTGTTCAGTATTTCTCTTTCTGTATAAACTTATATATTATCTTTCCTTACAAAGAGAGAACAAGTTGCTAATTAAGTACTGGTAAATTAAATTTCTTCAAAGTGAAGCTTATAGATCGGAGACCATTGGATTTGGGCTGCTGCTTTGGTTTTGAATTTGGCATTTCTTTATTGAATTTTATAAATACCAACCAAATTCAAACAAAACTAATTTAGATTTCACCTCATCACTTAAAATATATTTTGTAGAGTACAGCCTGTGCAGTAATCCTCTGCTATACTTTAATTTGGTTTTAATTTTATAGGCCCTGTTTTAACTGCATATCTGCAGACCTTTATTTCTCTCACAGCTCTTAGCAAAATGGTAGCTCATAAACACAAGCTCTGCTGTATAGACTTTGCATTTCATCCCAAAGTATTTCCTTTTTTATAGCCATGGTCTTTCCATCTTAGTGCTCTGAGCTTGGGTCACAAATCTCACTGCTATTCCAGTGTGTGACATCTTCGCTCGTTTGCCGCTGCTCATTAACAAACAATACTGCTGTGAAATTGGTTTAATGACAAAGTAATAAAATTGCTATTCTGCTCACAGATTGCCTGAGGCACTTTGAGCTCCTACAAGGCTTACTGTGGGTGCCAAGATACATTAAGCTGCTTATTCGTAAAAACTGCATCATCTTTTTTTTCACAGGTTTTTTCCTTTCCCTATCTAGCCCCTGCTTCTTTTTATCTTCAAATAAAAAGATATATTTGCTTATGTTCTTCCATGCTGTCAAGTTTTTACTTTCATGCATATTTCTGGAAAATGAAAGTGTATTTCGTTTCATTTTTCTTTTTAAAAGGTCACTCTGTCCCTATTGCAAGGTTGTTCCTGGACTACAAACTCTTTGCAATGTAACATTAAGAGAGACTTATTTGAATATGCTATATTAAGTAATTGGGGTACTAGATAGAGTCAGTCCTATTTTAGACATAGCTGGATAAGAGAATTACTTATAGAAAGAATTTCTTTTTTTAAGGAACTGATTTGTGCAATGTGACTATTTTTTGTCATGATTGTAAGGCTAAAACATTTTTTTTTTGGTTTAATGTGTTAAACATGGAAATAATTATCTCATACCTGGTTACTTTTCATACTCAAATTCTACAAATACTAAAATATGGGAGAGTAATGGCAATCAAAAAACTTTAGGAAGCATGTGATTTCCATAATGAACTGGATGTTTCAAAAAGTTTGTTGTTGTTGTTATTGTTTTGTTTGGGGGGGTGTGTGTTTGTTTTTCCCTTTTTTCATTTGTATGAGGCCCAGAGACTTCAAGCTTTCCTGCTAGCAGACAGTGGTAAAAGAACCCAGTTGCTCTGGCAGGAGGAGGGATTCCGATAGTTATATGCAGACATCTTGACACTACTGAAACAGTGTAAACAAACACACAATCCTAACCAATATTATTTTTGTGTTTTAAACAAACTTGCTAAACATTTATATTTATCAGTTTTCATTCAGGGAAATTGTAATCTCTAAATGTTTCACTGCTCTTCATGCATACACCTGTGGACACCTTTAAAAGTACCTTTTAGGGAAAACAATGAGGAACCCCCCACCTATTTCTTATTTCCACCTCAAAAAAAAGTAATTTGACCCACTGAGTAGCTTAGGAAATGTGGTTTGGGTATCTGTGATGGTTAGCTAGCAGTGGAAAAACTGGTTCAGAAACAATAAGACCTAGTCTGAACATGAATCTCACACACACACCCCCCTGCTACCCCCCTTCTCAGCTTCAAACCTCAGACTGATCCTCCTTTCAAACATCTTGTGCTTCAGGGCTTCCCCAGGTCAGACTCATTGCAGAATGTATCTGACCTGAGGAAGCCTCAGAGCATGAGATTTGAATGTAGCAGGCTGATGCAAGCCCAGGAGAGACTCCCAGCCTAGTGAGCATCCCTCAGTGGGATTATCCAAGGTAAGAAGGCCTGCTGGAGGTCAGGAAAGGATTTAAGCATGCACAGAGGAAAGTGAGGTATAATGGGAGCCACTACAGCTGAGTTGGGCTGATGACTCTGCTCACAGGTGGTCATGAACTAGGCTGGGAGATTGGAGGGAAAAGAGAAATGAAGAAAAGAAGAAACTGTGAGTTAGAGAAAAAGGATAAGCTGGTGTTTAAGAGAATTTAACTGGCTGCTAAGAGGCAGACAGGACCTCCAGAAGTGTGGGAATGGAAAAGCTGAGAAAGGCCAGCAATTATCCTGTTGGTTGAAGAGGAGTTAATGAGGTTAAACCCCACATATAACAGAAGGTTCAAATCAGAAGTGCATAGATCCTTTTGGTGCCTTCTAGAAGTATTTGCCAACTTTCTGCTTCACTATGATTTTTTTCTGTGCCCATTAAAAAGATTGTAGAAAGCAAGCTAAAGCTCTATGTTAGGTCTTTTCTTATGTATACCAGGTTTAAAACTTCCTATTCCCTGTTCTAAAGTCTGTTATCTGATCTTCACTTCCAACAAGTTACCTACAAACTTTGTGTAGCCAGAGCATGTGGGTGTGAGCGTGGTGGTGTGAGTCTTAGATGCACTGACTCTCTACTTATGGGGGATTTTCCCACTCCAGAGGAAGCTGGCAGTTCTTGTTTTTTGTGTGTTTCTGGAGAGTTGCAAGGGTGCTCATCATCTTGTTCATGGAAATCAATGGGAGCTAAGCCCTAAGCAGGAGTTTGGAGAGCACGTGTGGAGATAAGAGCTTTCGTATTCGAACTAGGAGAAAACCTACAATGCATCCTCTAGAAATACTAATGCAAGATTAATTAAGCTTCTGCTTAATTCTTCTGCTAGGCAGATTTGGGCTGATTTACTGTTCAAAGGGAAAATATTCAACCATCTACTTATCCTAATGTCTGCTGGAGACCCTAGACGTAGGTATCAGGCCCCAAGGATACTATTCAGAAGCTTCTGCATTACTTTCTTTGCCTGTCTGTGAAGTATATACTCACAACTTCCTTATTTTTCTATTCGCATTTTTATGGATCAAATCTAGGCCCGAAGTTTGTCATGTAGAGAGCATATGTATATCTTTTCTTGGACCCCTGTGTAGAGCACAAGCACAATCTGAGAAAAGAATTTGGCCCATATGAAGGGATTGTCAGGTTTTAAAGATGTGGTAATTACAAGCACACAAGGAAGCCATGAAAGTCTGGATGAAAAATTCAAATGAGCCAGCAAAGACACAAATTTGGCTTTGAACTAGGAAAGCTCTTGCTTTGATCCTGATCCTTTTGGGCTGCAACCACAAGTACTGACAACAAGCCACGTGTGTATGTTGAATGAACTGATGGGGCTGACTGAGAGGTGTGTCCATTGCCTGTTCTTTCTACCCTGCATACTTACATCTGGTCAATATTTTGGTATGTTATATTTTTCATTTTATTTGTAACGCTGCTTTTGTGACTGTGAGCACTGATGATTGCAAAACTGCAAGGTTAAGGGATAAGAGAAAGATTTTTAATACAGTGACACTGAAATTTTGAAAGGAAAATTGCTGAGTCTGGGAACTGCTCTATAGCAAGTGTCTCATTTCTTCTTATCTCTTTCTTCCCCCAAATGGATAGCAAAATGCCTTTGACACTCTATAGGTTCTCAGGTTAAATATATCTGCTCTATTCCAGACTGACTTAACAAACCTCATTTTGCTGTTTTACAGCACTACCTAGGAATTTTCCATATACTTGTTTAGAAAAGTTTCCTACTTACTTCCTAAATTAAGTAATTATTTTATTTATTAATAAAATAGGGGAGACCTATGAGGAGTGACTGAGAGAGCTGGGATTGTTCAGTCTGGAGAAGAGGAGGCTGAGGGGAGACCTTATCGCTCT
>WEKX01002800.1:117538-135665 GCA_013390025.1 Pitta sordida
GAGGTCTTTAAGAAAAGGTTGGATGATGTACTTGGTGGAATGACCTAGATATTAGGGTAGTGTGTTATAGGTATGATGGTGTGTTGGTAGCAGGATGGCAACAGGTTAGGTAACAGGTTAGGTAATAGGTGATAGGTTGGACTTGATGACCTCTATGGTCTTTTCCAACCTTACTGATTCTGTGATTCTGTGATTCTGTGAATTAGTGTAGTACTCCCACTGGAGATAACCTGGAACAGATTTCCTGGTGCAAAAATGCTAGAAAGTGTGCCTTTAATAAAACAGTGTGGCCAGACAAATTGTCTGGCCATAGAATACTCCAGAGTAACTCTAACTTTGGTAGGATACAGGTAGGATGATGTGTGCAACAGCTATGTATTGTAATAGCTATGTGCAATGTCAAGGAAAAATGTAGAAGCAGAGAAAGAGGACTAGCTGGGAAGACCATTGCAGCCAGTCTGGTGTGACAGAGGCACAGCAGAAGTTGTGCTAGTTTATCTGTGCAAAGATCTGATACCTACAACTGTATTGAAACCAAAACTGAGGCAAAATGATCAGCCTGAAATTAGGTGAAGCGTAAAGAAAGCTCAACTTACTAGATGAGTAGTTTGTGAACTTTTTTCAAGTACAAGGATATAGACACATCCAAAATATTCTTCTTGAAGCCACATTTATTCAGTAAATAACATAGGATGAGGAGAATAATTTCTGTCTTTATACATGCCAAATGTAAATGCACTTGGCCAGACAGTCCCACAAAACACAGTTTTGTGGTCCCCGAGACTCCCTCCTGAAGAACAGCTCTCCCACTACTTTCCCTCTGCTCTAAGGGAGCAGCAATTTACTGCTACCCCATACCAGCTGCCAATTTTTCCAACACCTTCACTCCTCCCCCAAATCCATTCATAGCAGCTTGTATTTTGAGCGTACAGGAGAAGAATCTCCTAAAGACATAACACTTTGAAAATAAATGTTAGGTTCTATAAAAGGTACAAGCTCAAGTATGCCATGCCCACAGCATTTATTTAAGGATACAAGTTCCTTAGAGCAAAATGTCAATATTTTAGTTCCCTCAGACTCTGAAACCATGTTATTTTAGTTGAGCATTAAAGCAAATCTCTGGTTATATTTGCTAATTGCAATAAACTTTCTCAAAGGAACGTGATTTGAAAGTCGTTTTAAATGCAGATGGCACTAGATTTTAGTCTACAAAGTAAACCAGAAAAATGTTTGCTGATGATTACTGGATTTACTTTCCCGAACTCCCCAAGTATTATGTTTTATGAAGGACCATGCCATTCAGTTATACTTGCACCTTGACAATGATAACTAGCATGGTGCCACAGAAACCAGAAAAATGCATTTAGGGTTGGGCCTATACATCAGAGAATAGAATCAATCTTCCTAATTAACTGCAAATTAGCAATCCCAAAATGAGTGGGATCAACCTATCTTCACTGGCCAAGAATTACGTTAAGTATATAGCTTCCTCTAAGTGCCTCTAAATTACATTCATGCCTGTATAAAGTAACATTCTTTTAATCTAATGCTGCATTAATGTCACTGATCTGAAAGATATTGCACTGTTTTAAATTTCAACAGATAGGTAGACAGATATAAAGATAAACAAATTAATAGACAGTTATAGAGGTAGCCTGATATTTTGTTATTCAGGGCTCAGAGTACCTCATAAATCACAGTGAAGCTACAAATAAGGCACTAATTAGCATAAGTCTCTGGAAAGAAAAGTTCTGTTGAATGGAGAAATTTTTTAAGGCCACTGAGCAGTAGCTATTAATAAAGATAAAAACAGTAAATGCAGAATAGCAGATAAAATGCAAAAATGGGACACAGTAGATATTTGATTAATTCCATCTCTAATGATTAAAATCTCCAAATACTGTTAGGCTAAAACTAACATTACTGATATACTGGTTTTACTCTTTAGGGTGTATGATCAAAAAGGTCTCGGGTATTGTGCGAGTACAAAGGACTAACCTTGGGTGAATTAGCTTAATTAGTTAATGCTTGTAAAGCACTAGATGGGTGTTAAGTATTACTTAATTATTAAATATTATTGGGTAAAGATGGGATTTGGAATTCCACCACTCATACATGTGCCCCATCCTTCATGAAAGAGCTTCATGGAGGCCCCACTGGTCTCTGCTTGTATCCCTGAGTATCTCACAAGTCTCAGCAGAGTCTGGCATCCCCATTAAAAGGAGAGGAAAATGCAGACACTAGGCAGTTTGTCCCAGTGCCTGAGTGAAAAGTTGGACACAGAGACGTCATTTGCAAGTTTCCTATTGTGTTGCTTTGTGATTTGATGAGAAAATTTGCAGTTTTAAACTGGGCCAAATTCCCAGCGTAAGTTCCTTAAGAAACTGAGGCTCAAGTAAATCCGCGTGTAATGTGAGATTCAAAATGCTCTCCTTTCAATGATGCTGTTAAACTACTTTCTTTTCTTCATTTTCTTCTTTTGCCATTGCCTCATAACGGTCATTATCCTTATCTTTTATTGTCCTGATTTATACTGTTTAATATTTAAAGTGAATTGTTAGCTTAAAATTAAAGAGGATCCCTGAAGAGTGCACAAAAAATACTTTCTCAAAATTATTTTGAGGTATCCTTCTTAGTCACCTTTGTCCAGAGCTGGTTTTGGTCAAATGCTAGTAATATATATTTTAGGTGTTTTTCAGGGTTATTCAAATATTAGCTATTGTAAATCACACTAATACACTGACTCTCAGGCTAATATTTTCCTTTCCTTTTAGTATGATATACGTATAACTATTGGTAAATGACACTGAAGGGAATGTAACATTTAACGACGTTTCACTTCACATTAACATTGTCCAATTTCTAGTGTTTTAAATTTTTCTGCCTGACTACAGCCTAGAAGAAAATACATGCTGGAATAATTATATGAACAATTTAGATTTAAACATATTGAATAGCGGAAGAGATCATGCCCGCCCATTTGTATTTTTCCCCCTTTCTTCATAATACTCTGGAAGATGAGTAATTTCTCTCCTTAGAAGCATACCTAATAGACAAAGCTCTAAGGCTTGCAAGGGAGGAGGAGGAAAGAGTTTTATTGTTATTATTCAGATCAATAAAAAAAAAAAATCTCAGGATGACAGGGTAATTAAAACACACACAAAATAATTCAGCAACTTTCACTCGCCTTTTGAACCAGATTTCTGATCTCTGATATTTTTACTTGCAGAAATTCGAGACAGCTCTCAGCCAGCATTTCTCACTCATCTTACACCCTAGTTTTCATTCATAAACAAGAAATTGCATTGGCCTTGCAATGCATATGCTTCATGTTTTTTCTTCCCTTTCCTGCTCTTTGTCTGGTATGAGATGTTAGTGAGTAGTGAAATTTACCTAAGAGCTAGGAAAAAGAGGAAAAAACAACTTGCATTGTGAGAAGTTCAGCACTGACTCAATCACTGTTAATTTTATGCTGCTGGTTATTACACTTGGATTGTTTGTAAGTGCTCCTATTAAAAAATTAAATAACCACTCCTGCTGTAATGAATAGACCAAAGAGTGTTTGAAACATTTTCATGATTAAAAATAATATTAAATCTTGTTTTGAGTTATCTAGTGGAAATGTCTCATTCCAGTTGGAGGTTGTGAGGAATAGCATTTGCACCACAGAGCACCACTTCCCGCTCCCAGAGTTGACTGTTATGATAATTACCTTACTGGCATTCCTGCTTTGTTTCCCAGACCCCCAAATGTTTCTTTTCTAATGACAGAGCTCCAGTTGCGGCACTTAAAATGAACAGAATATTTCTTATAAAGAATTCAATTCCATACTGATTAGCAAAAATTTAAATATAACTTGAGTTGAGTGTGGCTATTATTACAGGTAATGACTGTGGATCACTGAAAGCAACAGAGTTAGTTCTTCATAGGAGTTGATTTTGTATTAATGTAGAAGAAAGGCTAGGAAAGTTTTATGCACTGAAGTCCCTCCAAGAAGATTTAATCATATTTCTTTGCTTACACAAAGCACAACTTCCCTTCATTATTTATCATTTACTCCGTAAATACCTACTAGCCTATAAAATCCTCTGTTATTATCTTGTGTTCTGATAATGCACAGGGTGTCTATTAGAGATCAGTCTTCCCATGCTAAGTTAAATGTACTGTTCAAATAATTTAGCTCCCACCCCAAAACTTTCCCAATCTGTATATCAGACAGAGCTCCCAGGGAGATGTAAGGGAGTGGTGATTCTTTGGGAGGATTAAGTTACAATAAAACAAACAATTCTGCAGAAAAACCAAGAGTCACTTGCTCAAGTGAAGACAGATAAAAGTGATTTGTAGGCACAGGTAGAAGCAAGCTACCTGTCTAGGGTAGCTTGCCTCCAGAGACAGCCCAGAATTTCTACAGGAAATTCTACAGGAATTTAAACATTTTCTGTCCACTGTTTTTGCTATTCTTCCCGACCAACAGAGACTCTAGTGGGCAATCCATGATGTCTGAGGCTGTTTCTATCACCTTGGCAAAGGGCTTTCCAGTAGGCCCACATCAGTAATCAGCTGGTTGTTTGGTGTTAGGCTATCCACGCAGCTCTAAACAAAATTTTCAAGAAACTCAAAGCTTTAAACCTTACACCATTGGAACTAACAACTTTCAACAGAAATGCAATTATTTCAATAAGATCCAGCTATATATACCTGGGAAACTTTGAACCCAAGTGACTTATGCAAAGTTGACTAGTTGATTTGCCATAGAACTTGTGCTGCTGAGTCATTATATGCTTTTAAAAAATATATATTCCGGGGGGTGGGTGGGGGAGGATGTTCCCCTTTTTATTCTTGCACAAGATGAAATACAATACTCAACAAATTCATGAAAGGAAACCACATTGGGTAGTGTATTTCACAATTGCTAAAACCTAAATCAGGTAATACCTGCCATTTACAGAATGCCTTAGCCTGAAAAGTATAACCAGCTTGGTTTCAGACTTTTAAAATTAAACATCCAAAATATTCACTCATGGATGAAACTAAGTATAAAAATTTCTACTCAGAATCTAATTATTTCAAAAGGTTATTAGCTACTGAAAATAAGTGTTGCTTACAATTAATGTGTTATCCACTATTGCTGCAATAGGAACAGTTAATGAATAAGAGAATTACAGTGAATCCCCTCTGTATCGCGACTTCTCCTTCACGACCCCGCCCATTTGCGAAGCAATTTTTTCGCAGTCCAGCTCCACGGATCTGCGATATTTCAGAGCCAGAGCATGCGCTCTGCTTCTGCCTTGCCGAGGGGCGGTGCCGGCTCTCCCTGTGAGGCGGGACGGGCCCGGCCTGGGCCCGGCTGCCCAGGGAAGGGCACGCAGGGAGGGTTCGGAGTTTCTCTGGCACAACCTCGCGTTTACAGTCCTGCCGCAGTGTGCCCGGCCCCTGATCCGGTCCTGTTTGTCTCTGTGCCCAGTCCCTACAGTTGAAGGGTCACGCTGCACTATGTCCCAGGTGGCCACTGAGACCCAGTGCAGCACTGCCACAAGACATGCCATGTATTCATATGTACAGTGTATGTAGGCACGTATAATTTATAGAATTTTTAAAAGTGTTGTGGAAGCTTTATACGTGCTTTCTCAATGGCTTAATAAAGTTCAAATTGCCTTTAGAGGCTCTGGACTGGGGACAGCAGGGAGCGCCTGGGGGGCTGTGGGACAGGGNGGCATGCCTAAGTATTTCAGAGATACAAGAAAGAAAATGCCCCATGTCTGTTGGGTCCCAGCATACTATTCACTTGGCTACATTTCTGCTTTTTCTGACTGCTATTACAGATTACTTGATGTTAATATTTGAAATTCTAGGATCTCAAAAGGATAAATTTATCCTAGGACACACCTTATTTATTTTCAATTGCCTTATTTGATACAGGTTTGACATATTAAAAATAAAAAACTTGTAGAAGTCAGAACAAAAACCATACAAACGTTTGTGTGTTGGAAAGAATAGCAACTGTATTCTTCTATAAATGTGAATTCTGTAGGGAACATCAACTTTTCCACTCTTATCGAATCCATTAAGACCTTTTGGTCTCAAGGAATTGTACAGGCAGAATATACTTTTCCTAAATCTTATTCTCTGTCAGCGAACATGGATAGGAACAACTTGATTTGTGGACACAAGAAACATTTGCTGGTACCAACTTCTCATTCTCAACTGACTCTCCTTCCTACAACTAGTGAAAATAAACATGAAGCCAACTCATGCAGTTTTGTGCTCAGACAGGCTTTCTCTGATTTGAGCAAGGTCTGGCAGGAACTCCTCTGTGATGGAAGCGGCAACCATGGTGACGCGGGAGCTGTACCATCAGTGAACTTCCCTGTGACACAGGAGCACAGGCAACCACAAATGTTGCTAACAGGTAGTACTACCCCTGGTGAATCTGCCCCTATTCCTGGTGCTGTGAGGAGATTCTTACAGTAGGATATGCACCATTTCACTTGACTCTATGTCCAGTCATGAAGATTATGATGTAACTCTCCTCTACTTTTCACAGAATCACAGAATTAATAAGGTTGAAAAAGTCCATAGAGAACATCGAATTCAACCTATCACCTATTGCCTGTTACCTATTACCTATTACCTAACCTGTTGTCATCCTGCTACGAACACAGAATTCGACCAATAACACACTACTCTATTATCTAGGTCATGCTGCTAAGTACGTCATCCAATCTTTTCTTAAACACCTCTAAGTATGGTGACCCCACCACCTCCTTGGGCAGCCCATTCCAGTGAGATATCACCCTCTCTGTGAAAAAGTTCCTCCTAATGTCCAGTCTAAATCTCCCCTGATGCAGCTTAAGACCATGTCCTCTTGTTCTATCACAGGTAGCTGGAGAGAAGAGACCGACCCCCACCTGACTACAGCTTCCTTTCAGGCAGTTGTAGAGAGCAATATGGTACCCCTTCAGCCTCCTCTTTTCCAGGCTAAACAACCCCAGCTCCCTCAGTCGCCTCCCAGACCCTTCACCATCCTTGTCGCCCTTCTCTGGACACATTCAAGCAACTCAACATCTTTCTTAAACTGAGGGGCCCAGAACTGGACACAGAACTCAAGGTGTGGCCTTACCAGTTCTGAGTATAGGGGAAGAATAATTTTCCTGGTCCTACTGGCCACACTATTCTTCACACAGACCAGGACACCATTTGGTTTCTTAGCCACCTGGGCACGCTGCTGGCTCATGTTAACGCTTCTGTCAGCCAGCACTCCCAGATCCCTTTTCACCTGATCATCCTGCAGCCACTCCACCCCCAGTGGAGTTGTTCTAGTCCAAGCATTGTAATCAACACTATTTATTACACAAATGCTTTTGCATGGCATATAGATTTTGCCACCTTAGAAATTAGAAATTTAACATGAACTGAGGAAAAAAATCACAACAATAAACCCCCTAAAATTACAAATTCTAAAGAGAAAAATGCTTTTCATTCAGCTCAACAAACCCAGTGTAATTGTAGGCTGTGCAGAATTGTAAGGTGTGTCAAAAAATACTGCACTGAAAAAAGGACACTGAAAAATTTGGACAAGGACCATACCTGAACAAAATCTAGCCTAATAAGAATTCTCCATAGACCATCTTGTGTTTTGGCATCAAAAGTTCAGTATTATGCCCTAAGAGAATAGGATCAACTAAAAAACCTCACAGCAATATGCACTTATAACAGAAATACTGCCTCAGACCTAGCTATGTAGCTCTGTGACCATGAGCTAACATATTCAATTCTCCTTAATTCAACAAGTACTTGACTAATACCTTTTCAAAATTTTCCACACTTCCAACCACGGTTGCCATGGTTTTTCTGAAGCAAATTGAAAACACTAGCTGTAAGAGCACATATAGGAATTGTTTCACATCACATTCCCTCATAAACTCTCACAGTTATTGACTCACTGAGATGTTCAGTCTCAACAGTTGAAGTTGCTGTGCCCCCCTTTAAGAAGAGGTTGGGCTCATTATCTCTGTGATACATGATAGACTAGAAGGTAGGGCACAGGGACAGTCTCAAGCAGGATAACTTCAAGTGTGAATATACACTGTATCTGCTGTTTCTCAGTAATAGGACGTGCATGCTCTCCAGAAGAGTAAATCTGATTTGTCCCATCTTCGAAAGGTAAATTGTCTCAGAAATGCTGCTTTTATTATGAAGATAAAACATGCATGTAAGTAATTAGCACTGAGTGGCTGTCAAGATGCAAATGTGCACCATACTTTACTTCGTGGTAGCTTGTGTGCCCCTAAAACCTGTTGTTTGACTCTCCTAAGATAGAGAAGTTGCCACTTGAGATTGAGCCTGCTTTGCTGGCATTGTTACTTGCAGTGTCTGGAATACAAATGCAGTCAAGAAGAGGTGAATGAAGTAAAAGATAGAAGCATTTCTCAATTACTTACTAGTTTGATTCTTCAGATTTCAACAAGACCAAGATTTCACCTGACTCTGCTAAGAATGAATTTTTTTGATCTTGACTCAATTTCTATTCAGGATATTGGTCGACAACCATAAGCAAATGGTTTACTACTCCTCAATAAAACAGCACTCATCAGCTACACCTCAATAAGTGGCTGGAAGAACACTGCTAGTCTGAGCTCATTAAACAACAAAATAAGTTTGCATATAGCACTTCTTGGGGGATAAATACAAGAGATAAGTTGAGAAATATACTGTCTAACCAGGCATCAAGCATAAAAGACAAGTGAAGAATGTGCATGGAACAGTGTGGGGTGCTTTGACAAGGGATGCTATGGTCTCATGAATTCCTAATCCAAAACAAGTTTTGGACTGAACTTTTGAGGACAAAAATTAAACAGAGAGGGCATCATTACCCTGTTTTAGGGTAAGCTGACATGAATCTAGTCATCCTGAATAATGTAAAACATTGGAGAGAAACTCCCACTGGCAGTAAAGAAAACTAGATACTTCCACAGAGCAGGTTAGCCTGTAATCCAAACTGCCCTCTGCAAGTGTTCTTTTCCATCTGTGCTGATTAGAATTTAGCAATTGCTCTTAATTTTAGTGCTCACTTAGCTTGAATGAAAGTGGATTAGAACCAAGAAAATTAACCAAAAATATAAGTCATATTTTGTAAGGTATTACATAGGATGTTGAGCTTAATGTAGGGAAGCAGAATTTTAAAAATACAACGTCAAACTGGGATTTTCTTCTCATAAGTAAATACAAAATTGACAGGCATTTTGTCTTCCATGTCAACAGTTTTCAGAGACAGATAGAAGAAATATGGCAAAGGTAGGAAAGGTAAGAGCTAATCCCCACTTTGCAGCATTGGACCTCAGCTGTGCACTCTTCCTGGAGCTAAATGTGAGCCCAGCATAGAGAGAGAAAGCAAAATTGTTTCCTTTGAGATTAGCCTGCTGCAATCCAGAAGGACAATATACAAGCAGCAGATCAGTTAAGAGAAACATCAGCTAAGCAGGAAACACTGCACAGCAAAGATGGCAGGGAGCCTAACCCTAACCCTTCACATTGCAACTGCCTTCACCTGATGAGAAGACATATATAAATACTACAGACTTCCAGTATCAAACCAACCAAAGTAGAAGAAGAAAAGAATATCCAGAGAAATAAAGTCTGGAAGAATTGCTCCAAAGTCAATAAACTTGAGGTACTTTGACATCTCAGAAGTTGTAGGAGGTGGCATTGATGCCACATCTCCAGATTGAACTATATGCTGTCAATTTGTGGTCTTCAGATGAGTGTTTATTGGCAAGAAAGTCACAACAGCCAGTAACTGTTAAAAATAAAAAGTAATAATTCACTGCAACTGAGAGGAATAATCAAAGGTTGTAAGCAGAAGGAGTTTGGAGATGGCCCCAGGAAGTCATTCTGCATTACAGGTAGCATGAAACCTAGTTGTTGCTCCAGAGGCTCTGTAAATAATTCTTGTGATACACAGCCAGATTAATTCAGGGAACCTTTTTGTGTACCAGCACATTGCACATGAAACAGCTATTAACTTCATTCATTCCCCAGCCAGGACAGGGCTAAGCAATCTCCAACCATGTCATGCAAGTGCTGCGTCATAATTCAGTCATCAGGAGGTTCTTACAGAGTCAGGAGCCATCAGCAACTACTGCTGCCTGGAGTCAAAGCGTATCACCTCTGTGACACATCAGTGCATCAAAGGCTCATAAAGAGAGTGCCCCCAGGCCACTCCCAAATGCAAGTTTTCCGTGTGGCAGTACTGCTAAACCACTGAGATAGCTTCACTTCAGCTGTCAGAACTGGGGTGTTTTGCTGTCTATGTGTAAAAACACCATTTTCAGGCTGTCTAAAAAGAATAAAATTATTCAGAGAGCAGGGAGAAAGAACTGCAAAATGATGCTTCCACTCATAAAGCAAACCTCTCAAATTAATCAGTCATAGGGGAGGCCAGGTGTCATTTTTGACATATTTAGCATCTCTGTCATTGTTTTATTCTTTTCCAGACATACGTCATTTCACTAATTAAGGAAAATGAAATTTCCAGTGCTTGGAATTCAAGGGTGGCCTCCTCTCTGAGTCAGTATCCCTGTTCTCCATGAACAATTTAAAAATAAAATCAAGTTGGATTTGTTGTTTCGTTTCTTTTAATTGGTATCACTTTGTCTAGTGCACAAATGTACACGGCTGTAATCTAGTGAATTTCAGACTTCCTCCTGTGGCAAAATGATAGGAAAATTTTATTATCAGTGGAACGATGACTACAGGGAGTGAGGGAGAATCTTTGAGAACTACACATAATTCAGTTGACTAAATGTAATACTTGCATTATATCAGTAGCTAATGAAAACAGTGCTGAATACTGGCAAAGACTAAACCATATCTGATTTCAGATCCTGTCAAAAGGCCACTCCATAAATCATACCTGAATTTTATTTAATGTCAGAAGCCAGTAATCTGACAAAGTGTAATGAGGTGTTTGGACCAAAAGATGTATACCAAGTCATGTGTTCCATAGGCTTTGTAATCACAGGGTAATACAATCCACCTATGGATTTTAATAAGTAATTTATAACATTCCCTTTAGTGTTAATTATTTTGCACATCACTTGTTCTTGGTTTATTGACACTATTTTAATATCTTTATCACATAAAATTACCAGTATAGCAAATCAGTATTTATTATAAATGAGTCGCCTGTGGAGATATTCTGTTATTTCCGTTTCACGCCAAAACCTAAAAGACACAACAGGCTCAGCAACACAACAATTATACCTTGATTATTTTTGAGATGTGGCAAGTCTCCACCAGCCTTGTAAGTGACAGCAAGGTCGGAGTTATTGATGATTTTTGGTCAGCAATTTTCAACCAATGTCGTGGTTTGACCCTGGCTGGATGCCAGAGATTCACCACAACCTCTCCTGCCAACCTGAGACAACCAGTTTTGGGGTTTTTTTGCTGCTTTTCTTTATACACCTGATGAGGGGTCATATCCAAAACAGTATGAGTTCATCCTGGTAGCTGCGGCTAATCTTTAAGGGAATGCACAAATACCCTGCAGGAATGAGATCCAAATACCTAACCATCATCTCTATAGAAAACAATACAAAACTTATTTTAATTAACAGAAAATAGGTTTTCTAATTACAGAAGCTAACATTTTGCCTCTTTACAAATTTTGACAGAATCTTTACTATTGTCTCCCTGCCTTACTTTGAACATTTATGCTGTCAGACTCATACCCTTGCACCAAGCACCATGTTCCAGTAGTCACAGGAGATGCACAATAGGCAGCAGATATTGTAGAACCTGTTAGGACTCTATCCTTGTTGGATCAGGCAGTAAACCCATATTGTTGTAACTCCCTACCTTATTCCACTGATGGATGGTTCATTAACATGGTAATATATGAATGCAGGTACAATTATTGCATTGCTTTAGAAATAAATAAGAAGTTAAAATTTCCTGTATTGTCCTTCCCTCCTCCCCCAGCCATCAGGAGTTTTTGAAGGAGTTTCTAATTGCATCTTTACAGGGAAGAAATGAACAAATGTCCCCATAAAATAGTTACTCAGTATTTGTGAAAATAACACTGAGTTTATGTCACAAATAATAGAAAATTCTTAAATGTGAGAAAAGATAAAAGGCACTGTCAAATCCACAATCACATAGCCTTTGCAGTGAGAGGGCTGAGCTCCATGCGGAACAGGTAGAAATACAACTGTAATGCTTTGTACTCGCACTGCACAGAGAGCTTGCTTTTCCCTGGCAAGGTTCTGGGATAATCATATATTGATGCAAGGATATCTCTCCTTCAGTTTTCTGACTTGCTCCTGGAGCACGGGACTGGTTCCTTCTCTTTTTTTTCCATAGACTTATGCACTAGCATCTAGGTATTCACTAATTTCTGATTGTTCTGCTGTTCCTTAATATAGACTTGTGCATATGCAGTTACTGTTCTCCAAATAAGATAGACTTTTTAAAATCTTATCTTAGCCTATATCCTATTTTTCTAAAATGCTTTCTAATGGTGGTATTTCAGAAAAAGATCTTTAAGGGAAATGTGAAAGAAAAAAAAATTAAATTTTCCCCATTTTTACCAACTTGCCTATTCCTAATCCAGTAAGTTGTTCCATGTCCATGTGAGAATGAAATCTTAATAGCATCCTTCTGTTAGTAAAAGTCTATTATATCTATTTTCATGGAGACACTGAACAAAAATCATGCCATGTGGCTTAGGGAACCAATGGAAAAAATGAATAATGATGGATGTGGGGAACTGATTTTGCAAGTAGTTCTGGGCTCAGTTTTATTTCCATAAAATTCTCACTGGGTAATCAACAAATTAATGAAAAGGGAAAAAAAAAAAAAACCATCCCTGTCTGAATTAACTCCATATGAGGGAATAGATTTATTCATTCTATCCCTAACCATGTGTTTCCATTCTTTACAAATCCCTGAGCAAAATCAAAAAAATATTGGTAAATAACTGACGCAGCATGGTCAAATTGCTAGTGCATATTAAGAGAAAGGTAAAATTGCAGTAGGGTTTTGTACTCCATCCTTCACAGCATAACTCTCACCTATTGAATCATAGAATGGTTTCGGTTGGAAAGGACATCAGCGATCACATGGTTCCAACCCCCATTCTGTGGGCAGGGGCAACTTTCACTAGACAAGGTTGATCAAAGCCCCATCTAACCTGGTCTTGAACACTTCCAAGGACGGGGCATCTACAACTTCTCTGAACAATCTGTTCTAGCCTCTCACCATCCTCACATTAAAGGATCTCTTCCTAATATCTAATCTAAATCTGCCTTCTTTCAGTTTAAAACCATATGTTGCTTTTGTCTCAAGCAGAGTTAATTTGCTTCACAGTAGCTAGTATGGGACCATGTTTTAGATTTGTGCTGGAAACAATGTTGATAACCCAGAAAGGTTTCCATTACCTCTGAGCAGTCCTTACACAGAGTCAAGGCCTTTTCTGCTCTTCACCCCACCCTGCAGTGCGGGGACTAGAAATGTACGAGGGGTTGGGAGAGGACACAGCCGAGACAGCTGGTCTCAACTGACCAAAGGGAGATCCCGCATCAGATGGCCTCCTGCTCAGCATATAGAGCTGGTGGAAGAAGGAGGTAGGGGAGAGGTGTTTGAAGTGATGGCATCTTCCCAAGTATCCGTTACCCATGATGGAGCCCTACTGGCCTGGGGATGACTGATCTCCTGCCTGACCATGGGTAGTAGTGAATGAAATTGTTGTTTAGCTTTGTTTGTGTGCGCAGCTTTTGCTTTCCCTTTTAAACTGTCTTTATTTCAACCCATGGTTGTTCTCACTTTTACTCTGGGATTCTCTCCCCCATGCCACTGGCAGTGAGCAAGCAGTTGCGTGGATCTGAGCTACCTGGTGGGGTTAAACCATGATATACATTGCCCTTTGTCCTAGTGCTACACACATTGATAGAGTTCCTTCCCATCTATCCTGTAGGCCTCATTTGGAAGGCTACTCTAAAGTCTCTCAGGAGCCTTCTCTTCTCCAGGCTGAACAACCCCAACTCTCTCAACCTGTCTCCATAGTAGGAGAGATACTCCAGGCCCTTACCATCTTTTTGGCCCTTCTCTGGACCTGATTGAGTGTATCCACATAATTCTCGTACCTTAGGCCTCAGAGCTGGACACAGTACTCTGGGGAGGGGTCTCACAAAAGACAAGCTGGAGGAAGGGAATCACCTCCCTCAGCCTGCTAGCCGTGTTTCATTTGATGCAGCCCAGGGTACACTTGGCTTTCTGGGCTATGAGTTCACAGTGCCATCTTATGTCCAGACTCTTATCCATCAGCACTTCCATGTCCTTCTCTGCAGGGCTGCTCTCAATAGACTAGGGTCCTCACTGGATTTCAGAATGGTGAAAAACATTTTACAGTAGCACAGTGGCTGATGCTGCTCTTCAGCAGCACACCTCCCTTCACTGACTTGAGAGAGAAACCACATCTCTTTGCAAGCACCTTCGAACAATGCTCTTTCTGAAATACAGGCCAATTCCTCTCAATAAGTGCTGTGCTGAAACCACCATGATGATTTGTCAATATATTTATTTCTTTACTTGGGAAATTCTCTCACATTGGCATTCTGCTTTCTTGAGACTGTAGGCTAATGTTAACTCATGGCACCACCATTCCCTCACTGCTTATCAGTAGTTTTCAAGGAAGTTCACAACTTGCGTGGTCAACTTTAAACAGAATGAAACATTAGCTTACAGTGACAAATATAAAAGATAAGTTAAGTCTGGAAAATATGGGAAATATCTTTCCATTGTTTACTTTGTGAGGTAGAAAAAGAGGACCTGTTCATGCTTCCAACTAAATACTAGAACAAAGCAAATCTGAAACAAGGGCTGGGACACAGCAGCAAGTCTGAACTAAATGAATAATCAGCAACAATGATTATGAGTCACATACAAGGAAGGGAATATGTTTTCTACTACAATCACAATAAAACAATGAAGCAGGAAATGGAACTTGAAGCAAGTGTAGCAAAACGTTCTGAAATAGAAATTTTAAAGCACTACTTTCTCTGCTGATGCTTTCTCTCTCTCTCTCTCTCTCTCTCTCTTTCTTTCTTTCTTCCTTTCTTTCTTTGTTGGTAATCTATGAGATCTCCTGCAAAAGAACTGAAACTGTGATTAGGAAATCCCCTCCTGTCATGAAAACTCTCTCATTCTGATATTTTTCTGTTTCCAAACCTCTCCAAAGCATGTGACTCTGCAGAAAACACAATTACAATCAATCTCAAAATCTTGTATTTTCATTTAAGAACTGTGAACTATTTATATTAACAATACGATTTCACTCCAGTGTGGGGTGTCAGTTATGTACTAGACCCTTTCTCCTGAAGAGGGAAGAACTGAATTAAAGAGGAATTACCTCTTAGAGCATGTTTTACGCAACTTTCATGTTTTGAGTCTCAAGGATAAGCCAAGGAGAGCTAATAGAGTAGATCACAATGGGAGAAGTATAAAAGCTTAACCTTTTAAATTCTTCAATGCAGGGTCCAGGCCTAGTGCTATATCCCTAAATTCCCACCCTACGTGGTGTTTCATGCTGGGACAATGAAGGGGACATAGATGAGGAAGCTATTCTCAATTCACAGGGATCTGTGTGGGTTGAAATCTGAGCAGACCAGCATCACTGACAAGCAAGAAAAAGTGCAACAGAAGACGTGCCTCAGGAAGGAAAAAAAAAAAAAAAGATGTAGGAGAGGAAGAAAATTCTCCTTTATTGTGTCTTAAAGACTTCAATACAGATTTACATGGTCAGACTGTGTCATAATCAGAAACAAATTCCCTATCTTCCAGGCATTGCCTCAACTAGTTGTTCCTTGGAAATCTCCTAGGAAAACGTCCCTCAAGAACAGCAAAGCAGCAACAAGGCCCTGTGGCATCAACAAGGCCCTGTGGCTGGATTTAACCCTCCTTTCCCTACCTACCCTGCAGTTTGGCACTATCTTGGCTAACACAAATGAACATTCAAATATCAATAGTAAAATATTAGCAACTTTCAGACAGTTTTTTTCTGGTGAACAGTAAAGGCCTGGCAAATATCTTCTCAAGCAAACACAGTGGGAATTACTGCTGCCCCAGGGAGCTAGTCTCTGGTGAGTCCTTGCCTGCAGTGCTAGCTCAAGAGAAAGGGGACTTTTAAAATTAATCTAGGTGCAGAAAAGAAAATTAATGTGAGGGAGGGGAGATGTTTCCAACACTTGGAGTCCAATGGAAAATAGACTGTGATAACAATATATGTCCTGATTACAGAATGGTTTCTGTAGGTTTGGTTTCACATAAAGAATAAACCTGCCAAGCAGAAAAGTGAGAAAATATGGTCTGTATTATGTATGTTTCTACCTTGCAGTACAGAAAGAGAGACCTGTGCCCAATGCATGATTTGTAGACAGTAGGATTTTTTAGCCTCTTTCTTGATGAGTGGGGCAAGGATAATGAAAATCCGAATTATCAAGAGGAATAGAAAGCTTTGTTGTATATCTGAACAGGGCAATGAAATACTTAGTGGTTTCTGAACTGAGGCTGCAGTGTATATGCTAGACATGACAATATTTATCCCTCCTTCCCAATGAATCTGACTACCTGCCTGTTTTTGTGTGAGTTTATTTCAATTACACAAACTTGGTACATTACTTTATTGTTCTTCCTTAAATACAATCAGGAATATGAATTAGATGTGACAACACTTCAAAGAAATATATAGCCTGTAATAATACAGAAGAGATATTTATTTCAGACTTCCTTTACACAGTAAAAATGATGAAGTATAAAGGAATTAATACAGTTGAACTTAAGGGAGTTTCTATTAAACCTCTACTCTGAACTGACAGTCCTTTCCTTTCCCTTTTCCTTCCTACTTCGTTGACTTTTAAAAGACCCAGTTTGTTTCCACAGTGTTCCTGGAAACAGCATTACTTTGAATAAGTGTTACTTTTTCCAGAAGTACTCATCTGACACAGCAGGGGACAGAGGCACAATGGCTATGATAGTCGAAATTGTAATTTTATTGTTAGTACCAACATTTCTAAACACAGGAAGCTGGCAATGCTGCCTCTCTTTCCAAACACAACTAGTGCAGTTGCACACTCAGCATTGCTACATTCAGCTTCCTCCCACACCCCTAATTCCAGACAGACTTTTTTTTTTCTTTAAACTTGAACCAGTACTAATCAGGAAAACTGTGCTAGAGTCAATGATATTTCACCAGCAAAAGTAAAATTCCAAGTTAGTGGAAAATCAAATCTTTCTGAAATTCATTCAACTTAGTGTACATTCTTTCTGTTTCAACCTGAAGAACATGATTTTTGAGAGGGCCTCTACCTGGCCTCCTTTCCTAGATGCACAATTTTGCATCTGCAATCAGTTTAAACCACAATTTAATTACAGTCAGAAACCATGCCAATTACACATCCAAATATCTGATTTGTGAAGCAGTTGGGTAGTTAGGTAACCACATATAGAACTTGAATTGAAATTGAACTTTGAGCCTGGCTACAAAAGTTGGTACTGAAAACTGAATGTTGTTTCAATTTTTTCTATATTTTATGTTTCCCTTTGCCTTTTTTATTTTCTGAAAGAAATGATGATGTGACTGTGATGACAGGGAGGAAAAAAAATGAGCTTTATTAGATATTGTTAGAGATAGAAATAGCTAGGCAGACTACTTGGAATTAACTTGGTTATATCTGTTAATATCTTTAGCGATGTATCCACCATGGTTTATTCAAAGTGTCATAGTTGGGAGAAAAAACAGTAATAAAGAAAATTTTCCCTGAGGCTAGCTGAACTGGAAACCTATGATTCTGCATGACACTTTCAGTAGCCACAAATTTGCTAAGAAAAGGATTGTAGATTACTACTACATGAAGTAATTTGAAAGTCGAAGCAATGAAGTATAGTGTAAATAATTCCGTTTTTGGCAAGAGAGTGGGGACAGTTGAGTTTGTCTTAAGTGGGTGGATCTATTACTGGCAGTGGAGGCTGCATCAGTAAAATGCATCTACTGAAACAAAATGTTTCTTCTTTAGACGTGGTGACACTATGTAGAAATAGAATATTCACATAGTAGCTATTCATATTACATTTA
>WEKX01002801.1:308-30782 GCA_013390025.1 Pitta sordida
CCCTCACTGCAGGGCTGGGGGATCCCCTCTGTGACTGGGGAATTTGTGCCCTGGCTGGGGTCTCGCTCCATGCCCGGGGGGTCTCACCCGCCCCACAGGCCGAGATGCCACCCGGGCATTCGCCACCGGCGACTTCACCCCGGCGGGGCTGGTGGACGACGTGTCGCGGCTGTCGGCGCAGGAGCTGCTCTCCATCCAGGGCTGGCTGAGCTTCTACAGAGACAACTACGAGCCCGTGGGTGGGTGCTGGCACGGGGCACACGGTGGGTGCTGCAGGGCTGGGGACACAGTGCTTGGTGAGGGTCTCTGCGAGTGAACGGACCCACTTTGAGCTCTGCTTTTATTTGCTGAGCGAAGGTTTGGAGGCAGCGCAGGAGGCGCTGAAATCATCACCAATCAGAGTGCAGGGACACTTATTTTGGGGAAGGAGGTGCATGGGTGGGTTCTGCAGCTGAAAGTGACTTTCCGATGTTTAACGGGTCTGTGCCTAAGCTTGTCCTGTGTGGGTTTATTAACAGTGGGTAAATTGCTGTGTGCTCTAAGGGTTGAAGGGATGGAAGCTCAGTTCAGCTCCAACACTGGGCCATGGTGACATCCTCTTTATTTATTTATTTATTTATTTAAATAACAAAACTAAAAACCCACCAGAACTATGTATGTGTTTTTATTGCCTGGGAACACTCTGGCCTTAACTGATCTTCTCCCCCAGGGAAGCTGGTGGGCAGGTTCTACGATGAAAATGGGTCACCCAGAGAAGCCCTGAGAGCAGCTGAGGCTGCCATTGAGGAAGCTCTCAAATTCCAAGCGGAAGGTGAAGAGAGGAAGCAGCAGTTCCCACCCTGCAACTCCGAGTGGAGCTCTGCCAAGGGCACCCGGTTCTGGTGCTCCAGACAGAGGTAAACTCTGCCTTCCCACCGCTGTGCCTGGAAGGTGTCCTGGCTCCTGCAGCCACCACACTCCAGGCTGAGGGTGAGGTTTGCTGCCATGGCTGGAATACAGCAGGCATGGGCCCGTTCCCTGTCTGCATTCACCGAATTGTCCAGGTGGGAAAAGCCCTCCAAGGTCATTGAGTTCCCCAGCACTGCCTGTTCCAGCAGTGGAAACGTGGGATGCAGAAGCTGGTCCTTCCCAGAAGGGTGAGAGGCTGTAGTGATGAAACCAGGTTCAGCCCTCAGGTTTCTGAAGCACAGCCAGTAAGGAGGAACCACATGGATGTGGGATGGTGGCTGCTGGGAGCAAAGTTGATCTCAGGGGGTGTATTGTTAGTTCTAATTCTCCCAGATTCTCTTGAGGATTTTTTTCCTAATGATTCTCCATTCACTGGAAGCATTTTCGTGGCTTTGGATTGTAATTTATTTTCCTTTTCCATTCCTAGTGGGGGAGTGAACAGAGACTGGGCCGGAGTCCCTCGGAAGCTGTACCAGCCCGGCTCGAAGGGGAGTCGCTGTGTGTGTGTGAGGAGCACAGGGCCCCCCTGGGGACACCCCCACTCCTCCCAGCACAGCAGCAAGGGGGACCTGGATAACCCTCACCTGGAGGAGTACGAGGGCTGCCATCCCCTGGCTGAGCAGTGTGTCCTGGGGGGCTGATTCCAGGACAGCGACTCACTGCACTTCGGGTGAGCAGCTCCAGCCCCGTCCCCTCCACCTGTCTGTGCAAACCACAGTTCCGTGTTACTTGTGATGCTTTTTAACATGTGGAGATGGAGCTGAGGAAAGGGGGAAACCCTTCAGCCAAGTTAGTGGCTAAAAAATCAGTAAGGGAAGACTTTCTTTATTCCTGTGGTACTTTTACACCTGGCAACAAGCTGCAAGATGCACAGCCTGAACTATATTTAAAAACTGATGTTTGTGTTAACAGTGGTGGGACAAGGTGTGAGCACAGGAACTGCTGCAGCACCACTGACCTCAGCTCATGCTCGTTCCTCAGCCCCTGCTGAATTTTTGTGCTGATGCTCCTTCCAGGCACCTGATTCACTCCAAAGAGTTTAAAGGTAGCAAGGAGAAGCCCGAATTTCTCCTACAGTTAAGGTACAGAAAATCTGGGAACTTGTGCATTTGAGTTACGCAGCAGCTTTATCAAATCCTTGGAGTACAGAAGGCAAAGGCCAGGGCTGCATTTCCTCATCCAGTGTTTGCATTAGACAGCAATTAAGGGTAGCAGGGGTGCTCAGTCGGCCAGGAGGCAGCTCCAGCCCTACTCATGGGATGCTTTCTGTGTTCAGGGATGCTGCTCAAGTCCTTGGAGAGGCAGCAGGAGAAGGCAGAGGAGAAGAACATGTTGGCAGCAATTGATATGGTAACAGACTCGAGGGGCCAGGGCCAGCCCAGGCCTTGCTGGGCAGGGTGACAAATGCCCCTTGTCCCTTGGGGGCTGTTTGGCAGAACTGGCCTTGAGAGAGGGAGGAGTTCCAGTGTGGGTGTGGGTCCCTCGCCCTTCAGCTGGTGGGTGATGGTGAGTTGTGAGCAAAAGGAGTGAGAAACCAAAGACTGAATTAAGTTGGGAACAGAGGGGGTGATAAACCAAAAATTGCCATCAAA
Source organism: Pitta sordida (assembly GCA_013390025.1). Taxonomy (NCBI): domain Eukaryota; kingdom Metazoa; phylum Chordata; class Aves; order Passeriformes; family Pittidae; genus Pitta; species Pitta sordida. The sequence goes on from WEKX01002801.1 coordinate 2,849, forward strand.
AGGCTGGAAACGGGCTAAGAAGATTAGGTTTTAACTACACCAATCAGCAAAGAATGTGTGCCTATAAACTACCAATTGGCAGCAGAATGAAGGAGATGTGCTGACACCAACCCTGAGCCAGCTGAGGACTTGGATTCATATGGAACTACCTGTTGGATATTGTGTGACTCACCTATTGAGTATTGTATACCTCTGCAGCATACAAGGCACTGCCAGAACATCTGTAACCAACCAACTTTTTGGAGGATCTATCCCCTTGGCTTCCAGCACTGCTAATAAACATACCCATCTCAGAACTCTTATGGGCTGTGGGGCCTTTTTCTGCAAGTCGATGGGTGAAGGGGCCCACAGTGCCCTGCCAGGGGCACAGTGGCCCACAGGGAGTGCTTCTCCCTCTGCCCCTGGCACACACACTGGCCCTGCCTGTCCTTCCTCAACCCTTTCCCCACACCTCTCCTGCCTGCCTTTCCCCTCTGATAGAAATTGGGCTGAGCTGCCTTGGTCAGCAAACTCGACTGCACTTGTTTGGAACGAGATGATCTTTCAGATCCGTGACTCTCTGACTTCACAATTCCATGCTCTATGACCCCCTGGCACCCAGGGATGGGCTGGAGGTTGTTGCCTGGCAATGGGAGTTGTGATCCCAGGGGCACTCCTCCCTATAGATCACCCTATAGATCATCCCTATAGGTCCTCCATTCTTATTCATCATACCCATAGGTCAACCCTATAGGTGATCCCTTTTCCTCATACCTCAACATCCCTAAAAGTCATCCCTGTTGTCCATCCCTTTTACTGTCACTTCTGCTGGTCCCTGCCTGATCCTGCCTGGGCAGGAAACATGACAGACATGACAGCACCGATGCTCAGCCTCGCCCAGCTGCTCGATGTCGCCATTGGGATGCCCCAGAGAGGGGCTGTGCACTTTGCAGCCCTTAGAAAAGTGCTGCAGGCTGTCCTGGGACACCTGGACACCAAGTACCTGGAGAGTGAAGAGCCGTGGACGGGCGAGCTGAGTGGCCCCTCACTCGCTGAGTTGGCCACTGATGTAAAAGCCACGAAGGAGGAGATGGAATCCTCCAAGAAACTCATGTCAGAGGTAGAGGCTCTCTCCAAAGCCCCGGGTGCTCCCCCACCAGACAGTCCCTCCCCATCCTCTCGGCAGCACTTGGTACTGCCCTCCGTGCCCAGGCTGTGCTTGGGCAGCTGGCAGCAGCTCTTGGCCCTTGGGAGGGCTTGGCTCGGGGCCTGGCTGGGGCAGGGGGCACTGGGGCTCCCCAGGGCAGGGGTGGGGGTCTCTGGGGACTTGCTGCCCTGGGGCTCACCTCCAACCATGCTTTTGCCTAGACTATCTCTCAGCAACTTCATGAGGAAATCAGTGGAATAAAGGCAGAATATTCCCGCCTGTCTCAGGACATCAAGAAGGCCCAGGAGGCCCAGGTCTGTGCAGAGCAAAGTCAGGGTGAAGGCTGTGTTGCCCAGGGACATTGTCCCACGCTTCATCTTTGACACCCCTCTCTCCTAGGCCATGGCTGTCTCCAAGAATCTCCAAGAAATTGATAGGTTAAAAGCTGCACAGGCCCGCACGGCAGAAGAAATGAAGAAGATCCACCAGGAGCATAATCAGGTGAAGTGCTGGTGCCAGACACCTGTGGGTCTGAAACAGCAGCCAGTGGCCCCAGCTCTGCTGGCTGGAGGCTCAGCTCCCCTGGCCCTGCTGGATGCTGGAAAGTGCTGCCCGCAGTGCCCTGCCAGCCTGGCTGAGCCGGGCCCTGTGCTGTGCCCCCGCTCTGGGCACACCACGGCAGGGCTGAAGGTCCTGCAGACCCCCAGGGACTGTACCCTGCCACCCTTCCCCACCTCTCTCCTAGGCCATGGCTGTCACCCAGGATCTCCGTGAGGAGATTGACAGGATAAAGGCGACATTGTCCCCTATGGAAGATGCTATTTTGAGGATGAAGGAGGCGCTTGCCTCGGTGAGCTGCTGCTGGATGCTGCCAACTTCAGGCTATGGTGGCCTATTTGTGGGTGGATCTGTGAGCTGGGGGTTTGGGGGCTGGGGACAGAGTGTGGGGCCCTGGATCTGCCCTGCAGCTGAAGGGCCTCCGTGCTCGGACAACACGAGGTCCCTGCCCTGACTCTGCCATCACTGCCCTTCCCAGATCAAAAAGCTGGAGGATGACATCAGGCAGCTGAAGGACGATACAACAAACATTAAAGAAGAGACCAGCAAGCAGATCACTCAGAGAACAGAGTAAGAGGAGGGTAGAGGCAGCCCACAGGGTGTCTGGGAGCGTCCTGGTTTGGGGGTAAAGGACACTGCCCAGGCTGGCCTGGGGAGGCTAAACCTGCCCCTGTCCCCATCCTGCTCGCCAGGTCCCTGCAACAGGAGACAAAGCGTGAGCTGAAGAAAATGCATGCACAGCAAGAAATGAAGCATTCCATGCTGGAGCAAATGCTGATCGAGACAGCCAACCAGCTCAGTGCTCAGGTGAGGTCCTGGGAAGCACTCCCGCCACCAGTGGAGGGGTCCTGGCGGGGTTCCTGGTCACATCCTCTGGCTGGCAGGGGCCATTGTGCCCCATGGCACACAGGGCTGTTGGTTGCATCCATCCCATCTCTGAGTGGATTCCTCCTGCCCTCCCTGCAGCTGGGAGAGCTGAGGGAGAGAAAAGGGAGCGTGTAGGAGGAGCAGGAAACAAAGGAGGAGGCAGAGTGCTCCAACTGCACCTTCACCATCAGACCGTTTTTGGGAAGGGGTTGACTGTGCATTGCTGGGATGTGGGAGCGCCCCTCACTGCCCTGAAATCAGATTGGACCGGTGAGGAACATGGAAGGAAACCAAAACCTTGATGCAGAGGTGTCCTCTTGACACAGAGGGCTTGTGGCCACTGGCCAAGTAACCAAAGTCTGTCCCTGTTGGGGACCCACTTTGCTCAGCACCAGCTGTTCTTCCTCCCTGGAGCAGGACCAGGAGCTGCTGCAGCACATGGAGGAGACCTTTGAGACGATACAAGAGGACTACCAGAAGCTCAGCTATGTCTCAGAGAGCCTCCAGGCAGACTCTCAGACAAAGCAGAAAACTATAGAGGTGGGTGTCTTAAAGTCCCGCGGGGTCAGGGCATTCCCCAGGCAGGGGAGCACAAGGAATCAGTTCCCCTCCCAACCTACTAACAGCCCTGTGTGAGTCCAAAGTGGAGGGGTTTGGATAGGGAGAGCAGGGGTGCTCAGCTCGCCACGAGGCAGCTCCAATCCCTCTCAGGGGATGCTTTCTGTGTTCAGGGATGCTGCTCAAGTCCTTGGAGAGGCTGCAGAAGGAGAAGGTGGATGAGAAGAACATGCTGGCAGCAACTGATATGGTAACAGTCTCGAGGGGCCAGGGCCAGCCCAGGCCTTGCTGGGCAGGGTGACAAATGCCCCTTGTCCCTTGGAGAGGGAGGACTTCCAGAGTGGGTGTGGGTCCCTCGCCCTTCAGCTGGTGGGACTGATCCCACGGGGTGATGGGTGAAGGGGCCCACAGTGCCCTGCCAGGGGCACGATGGCCCAGAGGAAATGCTTCTCCCTCTGCCCCTGGCACGCACTGGCCCTGCCTGTCCTTCCTCAACCCTTTCCCCACACCTCTCCTGCCTGCCTTTCCCCTCTGATAGAAAGCAGACAAAGCTGCCTTGGCCAGCAAACTCGACTGCACCCAGTTTGAAGAGAAAATGGAGGGGCTGAAAGGCAGGATGCGGAAGATGCAGGGCCAGGTGTCAGCACAGAAACAGCAGTGCAACGAGCTGCAAGAGAAACTCAGTGACATGATGGAAAACAAGGTGAGGGCTGTCTTGTCCCTGCCGTGTAAAAGCAGCAACTTTAGGGTTTGACAGCCTCAGGCAGCATCCCCCTGAGTATCCCCCTCCGGGCTTTCCCTTGGAGAACGCCACGTCCCATCCCAGGGCAGCTGGCTGAGGCTGTGCCCCTGCCCACAGATGGATCGCCGGGAGCTGAAATATTTCCAGAAGCATTTAGAGGAGAGTTGGAACAAGAGCCTCGAGGAACTGGAGAACAGGATCATTGGTGACAGCGCTGCTGGGATGAGGAAGTGAGTGGGATGGGGATGGCAATGGTTTGGGGGACAGCAATGGTCCTGTTGCCTCCAGCTGTCCCAGCCAATGCCCACGTGGGTATCCCGGCACTGGACCAATTCAGCCACCAAATAAACCAGCACTTTGCTAGTGCCAGGGAGCTGCTGCCTGTGTGCAGGCAGGGCTGTGGCCCCCCCAGGACCTCACCCAGCCCTTTTCTCTCTCCCTCCTTAGGCAGCTGCCAGTGCCTTTCACCTGCCTGTCCTGTGACCGCATGGTGAAGATGCAGGTTCCTGGCCCGTGAGTAGCACCAGTGCATCTGGGGGGGCTGCAGGGGTGGGATGGGGGAGAGGGGCAGCTGCAGTGACCCGCTGTGCCAGGTGCAGGGGTGAGGGTGTCAGCTTGGGAGGCTCTGGCCCTGCTGAGCTGCCCCCTAAGCCCTGCCTGTCAGGAGGGGTTGTGGGGGCTCCTCCCCAATGGCTGCAGGCAGGGGGATGCTGTGATGTACAAGCCTGGGAGTTCGAGGGTGCTGCCAGGGGCAGTAGTGGCTTGTTGGTCCTGTCACCCACTCGTGGCTTCTTCCCCTCCCAGGTACCCCGAGACACTTCCGTACTTGCAGCCACTTCCCCCCATCAAGGACCCAGTGCATGGCCCAAGGTAGGGGATGTGGGGACACAGTGCTGGCTCCCAGGATGCAGGGTAGCCCTGCCCCAGCGTGGAGAGCTCTTCCTGGGTGAGGGCAGAGGGGACCAAGATCCCTGGGCAGAGCAGGGGTATAGAAGGGAGGTGTGGAGGGCCAGTGCTTGCCCCAGCTCTGGGGGATCTGACAGGTGCCCGTGCACTGCCCTGCCTAGTCCAGGTCTCTGTCTCCTCATCCCTGACCCCCCCAAGATGATGAGTTGTGTCTGGCCTCAGCTTGAGCTCAGGCTCAGTGGGGAATTGGATACCTTCTGTCAAAAGAACCTGAAACCCAGCCCTGCAGCTGGGACAGCACAGCTCCTGCCTGCTGGTGTGCAGGGCACAGAGACCTGCCATGGCCATGGCCAGCTCATCTGATGCCTTCCCTGATGCAGAAGGGTGAACCCTGGGATGCCACAGTGCTGTGCCCTGAGCATACCTTTGTCCCTTCCCACAGGCGACTTGTGATGAACAGCAGCGTTTTCCATCTGCCCCAGAGTAGCAGCTCCTCTGCCGAACATATCTGAACAATGAACAGATGGAATTGAAAGAAACCTGAATGGGTATATGTGTATTGAGTTTTTCTGTGGCTGGGTTTCTGGTAGCGGGGGGGGCTATGGGGGGAGGCTTTTCTTCCAGAAGTTGCTGGAAGCCTCCCTCACAGCTGGCAGAGTTAATGCCAGCCAAGGCCAAGGCCAGGCCAGTCAGGAGAGAGAGAGAGACACCTCTGTGATAACATATTTAAGAAGAAAACCAAGTTGGAACAGGAAGAAGCTATGGGTGCCAGAGAAGAGCCGTGAGAAGTTGTAACAGCAATGCAGGCACCAAGGCCAGGGGCAAAGGAGGGGAAGGAGGTGTTCCAGGAGTCTCCCTGGAGCCTGTTGGAGCCCCAGATCAGAGCAGGGTCCCAGGAGAGACCTGTGGCCCATGGAGAGGAGAGTCCATGCTGGAACAACAGAACTGCACCTGGTAGGATCTGTGCCTCGGGATGGGACCCACACTGGAGCAGGCAGTGCTGAAGGACTGCACGGACTATTAAATACTGTAGGAAGTAGTTTGTGAGGGCAAGTCAGCCCTAGTGAAGGTGAACCAACTTGAACTTCTAAGCAAGTTTCATCTTGCTGTTAACAATCACTGTACAAATACTGAGGGGTGGTTTTGATTGCAAGGGCTACACAAAAATCAAATAAACTCCTGCAGAAAGGCAGGGCAGGAAGGTGGTGGTTGAAGTTACAAGTTGGTTGAAAACCAATTCACAGCTTATTCCTCAGTTTAGGCAGGAGGGGGTAGGGGCTGGGGGGAAGTTTGTCTTACCCAAGGAATAAGTCATCTATTAAAGCAAACAGGGAGACACCCTCACTCACCTGAAGTGCTCCAAGATTTTCATGCTTGTACACGAATTCGGCAGTTCAGCTGGACTCTCCCATGGTGGAAAACAGGGGGAAGAAAAGAGTGTTAGAGAAGGGTCAAGTCACCCCAGGCAAGTGCTCTAATAAAACTCACCATTCGGCCATACTTTAGTAAATTTTATTAATAAAAGCCTAATGCATCACAGTCTCACCCAGGGGCTTGGCTGGGTTTGCTACTGCACTGGAGCTTTCCCTTTCCTGAAGTGAAGCTGCAGCAGCTCTGTGCTGTGCCAGGAGGCTGAGCCGCCCCCAGGACACACCTGAGTGCACCAGGTGTCTGTCCCTTCAACTGTGAACCAGCTGTGACCCGTGGGGAGCTCAGATTGTTCCACAATTGTTTCACTGATTCCAGACCAAGTCTAGGATAAGGCATTCGAGATGACACGGTACAAACTACAACACCAGACCTTGTCAGCCAAAAAAACAGTTGGAGCAGTTCCACGTGAAAATTAATAACTGGAATAATTTCAGAACAAAGAATCAAGTTGCCCTAGCCAATTGGATGTTGTGTCCCTGTTTTTCCTTGTGGTTTGTAAGGTGCTGGCAGAGGGGCAGCTCTCCACAGGAGCAGATACTTCCTTAGCAAGGTTTCACCTCACGATGCATCATCTAGTTCTGCATTTTATTACAAGTAGAATCATTACACAACAAAGTAATGCATATTGGAAAAATACATTTTTACAATGACTCCAGACAAACACTGCAGATAAAATGCCATTGTTCTAAGACTTCCTTTTCTATTTCACAGAGGGTATTAGAAGGTTCAGAGTTACTTCTGTCACTCCTAGAAGCTTTGATTTTGCTGCAGAACCCACCTCTGGGTTACAGAAAAAAGGACTTGCCTATTATCCCTTGATCTCCACAACACTCCAGCCTTGGCCACCCACAGTGTCACAAGTCAGTTCACAAGCTCTGCTGAGCAGTGGTACAAGCTGTTGGTCTCCAGCACAAGAGTCATTAAGGCAGGTCAGCTTTTAGCCAGCAACTTGCCCTGTGAGTACCTTCAACACCAACATTCTCACTCCACTCAGTGGCGTGAAACAGCGACTGCACCTTTCACAGACACAAGATTTCAGCCAGACAACGTTTTGTGCTTGTGTAAAGAGTGCTGGATGACTGCAAGCAAAAGGAATCCAGTCCCAGAACAAAAAGCTACAGCATCAACCACCCGACTTCCCATGCAAGCCCTGCTGAAGTGCCTGAGGCCTGGTGTGGCAGCAGCACTTCCAAGGGACTTGAGTTTGTTTTCCATTTGCCCTTTTGTTCAATGCTTGGCAGATTGAGTCTCAAGTTAATTGATACCACTAAAAGACAGCAGGGGTGAGAGGGGTGGGGGGTTTGGTCACAACTGTGTTATGCTACAAAAAGGGAAGAGCAGTTGTTTAGTTAGAAATGTGTTGACCATCACTACCTTACCAAGTGCCTCATTCACGTTTGTACCTGCAGTGCAGCACCGCCAGCAAAACTCCCCAAAAAATCTGAGGTCTGAGCTCTCAGACCAGAACTAGGCAGAGTGTGACAGGGACTGAGTCCCACCACTTGCCAGGTGGGATCAGCCTCCTGAGCTGAACTAGGACAGAACTAACTTGGGGTTTGGTTCAGGATGTGAGCTGTTCCTTTAGCTCTGGCAGAAAGCGATTTAGAGTTGGCTGGAAGGAAACTCTCTCAAAGGCACTTTAAAGTGATCAAATCTGCTCAATTCAGTTGCTTTAGATTTTATGAACACTTGAGGCTGCACATTTGTCAATAGCCTTAACTTTCCTCTCAGACTTCAGTAAGAAAGCTGGGACAGTAAGGGCTGTAACAGCAAACCAGCACTACAGATGGTTTCCCCCATCTTTCCCAGAGTTTTACACCGTTATAATCAATATCCTACATTTCACAAGAGCAACTAGCCAGCCTTAAGCTTGCCATTCAGTTGAGTTTTCACCAGATCCACATTCTCCATCATTTAAAACCTTGCTTATTCTGTCAGAGCTGAGCTCCCTCTTCTGCCCCTTCTGTCAGGGAAGTCACGGAAACTGATGTTTAAATGCTTTAGCAATTCCATGTGGTGCAGGTTTCCAATTAAGCTGAAGCCCAAAGGCTGTGGCCTTGGAAAACCACTTCTCTACCCCTGTCTTCCAGCATTCTGAGCACACATTTACCCCTCCACATCCCTGCAGCTCCAAACCAAGAAGGAAATCAACATGTTACCATGGGACACACTCAACTCAAGGCTTCACTCTCTCTCCATTGTTATCCTTCACTCCTAGAGACTTGGAACCAGTGACACCCTGAAACATCAGAAAGCAACAGACTACAAGTACAATGTTTTCAATCCATTTCACTCAAAAAACCCCCAACCTGTAGCTTGCAGTTGACTGACACCATTAGTCACCGTAGCCAACATTAACCTGACACCCTCATTCACCTACAACGTTGTATCAGAGATGCACCATTTGTACCAATAACTGTGTCAGAGGCCAGTTGTGTCACCCAGGGCATTCTATTGGAACAGGACAGCAGCAGCAATCAGTGAGGAAAGTTTGTATTGTCATCCACGAATTATCCTCCCCGAGTGCTCCAGGGGTGATTCCAGTTACAATATGTGCATACTGGGAGATCAAAGTGCAGATCAAGTGAGACTTGATGGGAAATTCATCGTGCAAATGTCAGCAATCAAACCCCCTCCTCTCCTTGTACAAGTGTAAGAAAAGCCTCAAGCAAGTCTCCCCCACAGCAGCAGCCTGGTTTATCACCTCATCTTACTCTGCAAGACTGACAAGTCACTATTCCAAACAGAGCAACTGTGTCACCACCTGTCCATGGTGTTCAGTGGAGATAACAGTCATTAAATCAATGCACACCAGCTCACAGAGCAGAGATGAGGAATGCTGAGTTGAGTCTAAACCAGGCTCATCTCCTGGGATGAAACAGCCTTACCATGGCATGTAGTTTTGCTTAAGTACCCATTTTTTCTAACTGAAGCCTCTGCCCCCCAAATCACAACCTGGTCTACCAGCAAAGTACCTCACCTGACAATGTGGTGATGAGTTTTCACAGATCAAGCACGTTTAAGAGAGCATGACCAGCCTAGATTAGAATACTGCAGCTTACTTCAGATAGGAAGCCTCCACACACACTCCCACTCACCAGCAATCCTGCTGAAAACTGACCCAAATTTAGTGTCTGAGGTGCAGCACATTCTACACTGGCAGGGGCTCCTGGCTCTCCCACAGCAGCCACCAGGGCCTCAAAACCCAAGGAAAGTGCTCCTCTCCCTCTTGGGATTTCTAATGCACTTCAGCATTTATTGCTGCGTTGTGAGTTAGACTTCACCAGGTTTAGTGTTTCTCCTTTAGCACATGCACAGGCATTTCAGCAAACTCGGTCATTTACGCAAGTTCCATGGACTGGAAGGACCAGCAACGTAATTATGAAAGTGCAGCAAAGACTGACAGTTCTAGCAGGGATGAGCAAGAGTATTTCCTGGCTAAAACAATCCTGCACTTCTCTTGAAGATGCTGAAGCTGATGGGACGTTTGCTGAGGAGCTATCAAAACGTGTGTCTGCAGTTCTGACAGCTTTGCATCAGGTGGTGTAAAGCTTTCTGTTGTAAGGCCACAATTCTTGAGCTATCCCTAGAACTACCCCCGGGCCTGAAGAGTTTCTTGAAATGAACAGTGGTTGCAACAGCTCAGTTTAGCTTCACAAGAAGTCTTCTCTAGAGAAGGGGAGCATTTCTTTTTAAGACAAAGCAAAGAAAGATCCCTGGTTACCCTGAAACTTAATGCCATCTCTACTAAGCAGCCTGAAAGCCACAGGACTTAATAGAGTTGCTCAGTGCAAAGCACCATGTCAAGGACAGACCTGTTTGGTGTCGATTCAAACATCAGTCAACATTCCAGCTTCCACACCCCACTGCAACTAGAAGAGGGTCTAAATTCTTTTGCCACTTGGTTTCAACGATCCGCTCGAATTCCCAGTGAAGTCTATCACAGCCCAATACATTTACAGTCATACAAAGTCATTGATACCAGAGTATATCATAACAGGGTCCTTAATGAGTTCAGTCTATTGCAGAGGACATGTATAGGCCTCCTCTTCCCCATCCCGAGGGCTTGTAAGCAGAGCTGCTGTCAGGAGCACTGACTGGGAATCCCGTTACTTCCACAGCTTACTAGGAGACTCCTCCCAGAGTCAGGACATCAAAGCAGATGTTGCAAACTCGGACTGGTTTGTTCAGATCAAACTTTATGATGGGAATCTCCTTTGTTGAGCACTTATGGCAGAGCAGGCGTCCACAGTGTCGGCTGTTGATAGAAGAGGGGTGGGAGAAGAGCAAATTCACTCCTAGTGAACCCCAGGATTTAGTGTTTGATATTCTCTATCCATGACAGCGACATTAAAACAGTAAAGTAGCAACTGAAATGCTATTTTTGTCTCGCATCTTCTGCTATCTCTCATGGAATAGTTTACTACTGACTAGTGCAGAAACAGCATGTGGTTTTGGCAGTGACCTGGTACAGCTTCAAATGATGCATGTGTGGTTTCTCTCGCACACTGGGCTAAGAAAAATCCGAGCTTAACATCCATCTAACCCAGCACGTTTTATAGAAGTTCAGACTAGTTCAGAAAGGGCAACTCATATCTATGTAACAGCAACTCATGTCAGCATTTTCAGCCATTTCACCATGCCAAACATCACTCCAAACCTGAGCTGGCAACATGTCCCCAGTCGGTCCCTTGTTTCAGTGCGGGTCACCCCAACCACGGTGTTGCTGTGCCCCCTCCTGCCTCTCCTGCTTAAGCAGCAGCCACAGTGTGTGGCTCAAGTGGGGCTCAGGGGACAAACAGAGCTGTAAGTCAATCATCCTGCTCCAGAAATAGGGAGCAGCCCAGAGCCTGCTGAACTCTCCTGCACGGCAGTGGGCTGCACGCCAGGATCTCCCCTGCAGCAGGGACACCTCTCAAGGTCACTCCTTGAGTGTGGGGATCTTTAGTGTCAGGTATTCAGGGAGTGAATTGGGAACAAGTGTGCTGAGACCTTGAGGTCTCAGCTAAGTGATCTAAAGGACCAGTTGCACAAGTATAGTACTTCAGATAAAAGTTTTGTCTGAGTCCATGCACTAAATAATCAAAGGTATCCTCCCATCAAGTCCCATCAAGGACAGGATGGAATATTTTGGTTTTAGACACCTATGTTAACACAGAGGTTTCCAAACCACCAGCTCCATCTGGAAGAGGGATCCCCTTCCTTGGAAGCACAGCAAGAGTGGTCACATTACCAGTGATGTTTTCTTGTTGTGACTCCGAATTTGGCAGTGCACTCATAGCAGTTGGAGCCATCGCACCAGGGAGGTTCTTTTGTCAGCATATCTGTCAGAGGCAAAAATGTGAAGGCAAAATGGGCTCAGACACCTCTTGAGCACATTAAACATTAAGGTTTTGTCCAGTTTGAGGCTGGATTCAGTATAATGGATCTTCTCCTGCAGGAGCTGCAGTCTTTTCTGCAGACAATGTACAGTTGCTTACAACAACATCACTTTTGAACTACACAGCACCAGTTAAAAAACAGTGTCTGGGTTTTCAGCTGCATTGAACTACATAACCAGTCAGGATATTCCATGTCTATCCTTCCACTAAAAGTAATATTGAAGCCTAACAGGTACACACCACAGCCAATTTTGGAAGTAGTAGAACAGTCACAAGCCTGGAATTACTGTAATGTGAATCACATGTCCAGAGTTCTTTCCTCCACCAAAACATCCCAGAAGCAAAAGCCAAATCCACTTTCCCATTGTCGGAAGTGGTACTTACCCAACAGCCTAAAGAGAAGCTGCTTTGTAGCAACTTGATAGTTGAAGATATTGACTCCTTGGTTATTGTTAACTCCCAGACGAGCCCCAGCTCTCACTATTGCACGGCACAGGTTGGCATTTCCCTTCATGTAAGCCAAGAGCAGCACTGAAAAACACAAGCCAGACAGTTCCTTGCTGGAACTTCCAGAGCAGTAGGTTGTGCTACACTCAGACCAGAGTAGGATCTTTTTCAAGTTTCCATGTAACGTTTGCACCTTACTGTATTTAACAAATTACTGCAATTATTCCAGCTTTAACAGTGACACACCAGGAATACAACTTGAGTGGCTTTCAAGTTTAAGAGCTGTTGAGTCTCACCCACCTGTGTTTCCTTCAGCATCAGGTTTGTCTAGAGGGTACTCTGGCATACACTCCAAGAAGAGGTCACAGATGGCTGCTGCATTATCTTTCCCATATTGTCCCAAAATATGCATTGGTGACTGGCCTCTGGGGAAAAGAGTTTGTTGTCCTGATCAAAGTCTGCTTGCTGCTGCAGTTACTCATCCAACTCGCCTGGTTTTAAAGTCTGGTTCAGACTTAAAACAATGCTACACCTCAGTACTTACTTCATACACAACTCTCTACCTTTCTTTTCTTGGTTTATGTGATTTCCACATAGAGTTAGACAAAGTGCCCCCTGACTCAAACACTTCACTTAGTGTAGAAATACTTTAATACAAGCTAAATCTCTGTGTTGTTTCTTTTAAATCTAGTAATATCAGCACCTATTTTAAAGTTCAATGCGTTTCATTTGGTCTGTAAAGATAATAAATAATTACCTGATATTAAAAGCTTCTGCATCTACATTGCACTCTGTGAGGAGGACCCGGATGTTGTTCAGACGGCCGTGCATCACTGCCAGATGAAGAGCTGAAAAGGGGGGAAAAACAGAAGGTTCAAGACTCTGAATGTCAGCAATAATAAATAAATTAATACCTAATAAATAAATTAAGCACTCCCCTCCCACTTCCCCCACCTTCCCTGTCAAAAACTCCTTCCCCCAACGTGTTGATTCCTCAGACCTTCATTGTGTGTCACCTTTAACAAACCCACTCAGTGGGCTCTCCCTGCCACGAGGCAACCCCACAGAAGTGTTTGTATTGATTTGTGTAAGTCGGAATTTACCATTATTTCCATTTTCATCTACGGCTGCAAAGTCCACTCCGTTCTCCAGCAGGACTGAGCAGATGGTGGGCAGGTCCTGCTGAGCTGCCAGATGAAGAGCAGTCTGCCGGTGCTTGGTCAGCTCGTTCACCTGGGCCCCTGCGAGCAGCTGTCAGGGTGCAAGAGGGGAGATGTTCAGAGGTGCTCTCGGGGCTATTTTAGCCAACACTTTATTTCTGTGAATGAAGCACACGAGACTGCACTGCACAGAGATACCTCTAAGCCTCCAGCACATATAAAATGTTATTGAGCTGCCACAACTCGCGTTTGCGTTCCAATGTGTGGAAAGGGCAAGGAAAGGTTTTTGCAGAGAGCCACACTACAAACCACACACACTCGTGTGAAGGCAGCTCAGCAACAGGACAAGCCAAGGGAGCTTTATGCAAGTCTGATCCCTTTTCACCTTGAGGTGCTTCCTGCAGGCTCTGTGCACAGGCACCAGGGGCATTTTGCAGCACGTACCAGGTTGCGCACGATGATCTCGGAGCCAGCCTGGACAGCCAAGTGCAGAGGGGTCAGTTTGGAGGCATCCTGGACCCGGGAGTTGACATTAGCCTGGACACTGATGAGGAACAGCACACTCTCAATGTCCGAGTTCTGAACAGCCACGTGGAGGAAATTCCGACCTTTGTTATCAACCTGTGCAGAAAGGGCACATCCATTATTCCTACAGAACAATTTTATGTAGCAGGACATGTTTGCAGTAAGAGATACTTGCTCCATCTATTTGACTGTAAGATCCTGTTGCTTTCACTGGTTGACATTAGAAATTTATCTGATAGATGTGATTGTCAAATAACTGAACTGAGAAATTATCTGCTGCAACTGCTCACTCAAGCCTGCTCCAAAACACTTTATTTGTATCCTTCACAGCATTATCATTGCTTGGCCACACACTGCAGAGTGTTGTCAGACACACAAAAGGTTAACAGCTGTTGTAGTTAAGTACTGAGCAGCAGTTAATGATAAATTCAGTTAAATGAGACAAACTGAGTCAGTCTGCAGTTAACCCAGGAGAAGGAAGCAGCATCCAATCCTACCACACTGATGCAAGGGCATTCAAAGAACTATAGAATGGTTTGGGTTGGAAGGGACCATCCAGCTCCAACCCCCTGCCATGGGCAGGGACACCTTCCACTATCCCAGGCTGCTCCAAGCTGGCCTTGGACAATTCCAGGAATGAGGCAGCCACAGCTGCTCTGGGCAACCTGAGAAACCATTTTGGCTTAATACCAAGCACGTGTTGTTCAACTTTGCCTTGAAGCTGATGTTAAAGCACATTAGAACAGGCTGTATTTGTAACCATGTTTTAGGTATATTACAAGAGCTCACTAAGCACTCAAATACTTGACTACTAATCAAACTTACACAGGGCAGGAAGAATCTCCTGAACAGCTGCCTGAAGTGTCACACCAGAAACCTGAAGATACAGTTGGAGGTTTTATAGTTCAGCAGGGCAGAATAGCATCTATTTTTCAGTTATTTTAGGTCAAGATTTCTGTTTCGGATACCTTTAGGACAGCTGGGTTATCCATTATTTCTGTACTAGTCCAGCACAAGACTAAAGCAGAGTTAGAATTTCCTCTTTACTAAACTGAGGAACAGGAATATGTGTGTGTGTATCAAGATAAGAGTGTGACAACCCTTAGTGTTCTTCCTCACACACAGGACATACACCCTACACTTTCCTAATAAATCCTGCTACAGAGAACTGGCACCTGGCAAATGGATTGCATGCGAAGCCACAAAAGGATAAAGCAGAACAACTGTTACCACAAACTAGTGCAGCGACGAGATCAGCATGGTCTGAACGCTCCCAGCTCACCTGCTCAGCAGCTCCTGGTTCCCTCTTCAGAATTGCTTCAGCTGCTTTATTATTTTTGTATGTCATGGCACAAGCAAAGGGAGTCATTCCTTGCCTGTCACGTACATTCAGCTTAATATCTGGATGTGAAATCATCAGCTGAATGATAACATTGTGTTGGTTGCTAATGGCAACATGGATTGGAGTTCTTCCCTCTGCATCCTAGAAGGAACCCAGAAAGTTTTTCCAGATGAAGATTCAGTAACACATGAATCCTTCCCTAATTCTGAAGGGTCAAGCAAACTTAGCAGTTTAGTTCTGAGACACATCCACCTTTCCTTCAGCAGACACACCAAACAGCTGCAATGGGAGCTCAAATCCACAGTGCCAGGAAAACAAACTGGGATTTGTTTCTCCAAACAGGTTGGCCTTGATCCTGTGCTACACAGACATTCAAGTAGCTCAGTGTGACACTTCCCACATATTCATTTTGGGGCCAGAGACGAGCATTCAAATTTAACTGCAAATTCAAGTGAGGTGTTAAATGATTAAATCAATTGTCTGCATCAAGCAGCCGTTCACAGCCATGGCTGCTCTGCAGCTGTGTTCGTGATTCAGCTTGAGCTCACTTCCAACACCATCAGGACCTAGAAATGTTACTCATTCATTTCTTTGGTTATTATTTGTCAAGCCTCTGATTAAGGATTACTGTGTATCTCAATTGCTGACTGAACTGAGGTGATGTAACTGAAGACACTTCCCAAACATCCTAATGGAGCATTCTGGAGTTTTACACTGTAGCTGATGTAATGATGGATCCAGCCCTGCTCCTGCCTTTAATTCACACAGGGGACAGAAGATCTCAATTCCAATTGTTACATTATAAAACTAAGGCTTCAGGAAGTTTTCTGTACCATTATATTCCTGCAGCACAACTTCCAGAATTAACCCTCCAAACGGGCAGGTGAGCCCTGGGTGTGGTACCAAGGGACAGGAGGGAGCAGAGCTGTGCGCAGTCACTACACTGGCTCAGCTCAGAGCAGGATGTTCTTTTCCCTACCAAGCACATTATAATGCTCAGAGGAAAGTTTGTTTTCACCACATCAGAGGCAAAGAATCAACCTGAAAACAATTGTGCATGATTTCTCCACACACCTGAGCATTGACATTGGCACCAAACTCCAGAAGGCACTGGATCACCTCCTCCAGACCCCAGCAGGCTGCCAAGTGTAGGGGTGTCTGTCCATCATGAGCTTCCTCTTCTCCTTCCCCATTGGGGCCTGGCTTTCTGGGACTGTTCACATCACACCCACTGAAACAAAACACACCACAGCCAATTTATTACATTTAACCCACACTTAAGCTGTTTCCAGAAGGGTCAGGAAAAGTTTACAGGAGCTGATTCAGCAACTGCTGACACACTCCAGGAAAGTACAAATTCCTGGTTTTAGTTTGACTCTTGTCATCAAGAACATGATGCTGACAGAGGTAACAACCATCTGAACTCCTGAAGTGCCACTCAACCACCAAAAGCCTAAGGAAGCACACACTTGTTGGACAGCAGCCCAGGGACACACACATGAGAAGGTTTGGGAAGGGGTCTGACCTGCGGATCAGAAAGCACCCAATCTGCTCACTGTTCTCATCAATAGCTCTGTGCAGAAGGGTTTGGAAGCAGCCACTCGGTCCTGGCCCCCAGCAGGTTGAATCACAGCCATGCCTGACCTGGAGGGAGAAGCACAACGAGGCAGTGAAGGTGTTTGTGTCTCCAGATTCCTCCTGCAGTCCCCGACTAATGCCTTGGGAACATTTCCCCTTAGAGGAAGAACTTCAGATGCCTTGTCTGGCACTCACTGAATTTCAGGAAGGTACCTTCAGGTCTTCCAGACCAAATACTTTATTGGCTAACTGTGTAATCCTTAATTAAGTGGTGCTTATGAACAATTCAAATATTCACCCATATACTTTGACAGACAAGTCTTAGCCAGTTGGACTAGTTACCTCAGCAAGCACCTACAGCAAATCAAGCAGCATCAGCACACACTGCCTTTGAAGGTCTGGCCCATTTACCTGTTTTCCTACATCATCAGCTAAACAGAGATAGCAACACAATTCCTGGAAAAAACCTGATATTTGTATTCTCCTACTACACAACGACACACTTGAGGCATGAGGCACTTCAGACTCGTTCCACTCCACAAACTCATTTGCAAGGTTTATACAGGAGTAGTTGCAATGTTGACTTTCTGAAGATTCTTATCCAGTAACAGCACAAGGAGTCAAGTACAAGTGCAAGAATTACTGCTCAGGTCACCAGCACAGCTTTTAAATAATTGTCTCTAGCAGACAAAAACTGGCTATGAGAGACAAAGCCTTCAAGCAACTTCCTTCTGAGGAAGACTTAAGCAGATCTATTTGACAAGTCTCCTGCTGGAGCCCTTATGCCTGAAAGTAAGTAAATATAAGGTTTTGGTGGAATTTAAAGATGCAGTCAAAATTAGCACTAACACACAGGCATGTCCAGTTTTATTCAGGAATCTGATCGTTCCACAAGCCAGGTGTACTACAGACTGATGCTTTCAGTAGATCTACAAAGCATATTCTATACATTTATTACTGTGGCTGCAAGGTATTTGGATGTATTTATAAGAGTCTTCCGGCGAAGAAATAAACTCTAAGTTAATTATATTGGACTACTCTGTTGTTTCCATGCACTGGTTTGTTTTTGCTGATGGGCCCTGGTGTGGCCAGCAAGGTGCACCACAGTGAGACTAAATGAAGCCAACCGACATCCTTACCAGAGTCGATGCAATATCCTCCAGGTTGTTTTCCAAGGCAAGCCATAGGGGAGGGTTTCCCTTCTCATCTGGCACGGACATGTCAGCGCCCCTGGTACAAATGGCATCCACCACGAGAGGGAGCTGGTTTTTGATGGCCAACTGCAGGGCTGTCTCTCCATCCTGTGTCCTGCAGCACAAACAGTTCCAAATGTGTGTCACTACAGAATTTTACTGGCAAAGCCAAAAATTACCTCCTCACATGTGTACTTTTGCTGTGGTGACGGTCTCTCTACAGCCAAATCATGCCAATATTATATCACAGCTTTGTATTTACCTTTCTGCTCCTCCCCCCTTTAGTAAGGAGTGATTGATTTGTGGAGTTGGAAAAGCAAGTTAAGTGTGCTTAGCTCAGAGACACTCATTTCCTTCAGTGCAGCCATTATTTGAACAAGTTCCTTCAGAGCCAGAGAACAACTTTGTCTGCAATGTGGCAACACTTCAAGCAACAGTCAAATACCAACTGTTAAAAGCCTGAAGTTAGAACAGCAGCAGTTTGTACCCATGACATTCATGGCAGTACAGCTTGCCAAATCTCACAGACAGCCTGTCAGTCATGCAAGCAGACAAATGTTCTGTTAAATCTAATATCAAGTTGTCTAGGAGATGCTCAGGAGGCAAGTTCATCAGAGTCTTGCTGCTGGAATTGCATCCAATTATTTTAGACAGCAGCAAACATGCAGCTCCAACAAGCTGCAAATGGGTGAGCCTGGAGCTCAGTGTCACAGCTCCAGGACTTGAGTCAGAATCTTCTGTAACAGACTCACTCAGAATTAAGTGGCACCTCCTTCTGCAGCCTCTAAAGGAGGCACAGACCAATGGGGCCACACACAGATCCCAGTTCACACATGTGACCCCTCAGCCACAACGAAGGCCACAGCACAGTGCCAAACACAGTGATGCACAAATCATAACCTGAAACCAAATTCAAGCTATTCCACAAAGGCATTATACACATCCAGTTGAAGTCCCACCTGACATTGATGTCTGCCTGGTGCTCCAGCAGGAAGAGGGCACTCTTGCTGTCCTGCCTCTGGATTGCCATGTGCAGCAGGGTCTGTCCGTCTGACATGGTGTCGTTGATGGAAGCCCCAGATCCCAGCAGCTGAGCTGCTATCGTGTGCATGCCTGAGGAGGCCAAGCTCATTAGTATTTTACCTTTGGGCCTAAAAGCAGAGCCACTGGACTAACAGAACAGAGTTAACATGCATAGACAATACAGTGATCTGATATACAAACTACCACAGAGGAAGAATTCCACAGCACTGCAAATCCAGCTGTGGGCAAGAGGCTGTAGGGCTGGAAATCTTTCACCGAGCCAGATGGGAACACTCATTTTCAGAAGAAGCATCTAAAGCTCTCCTTAACAGCTCCTCTTCAGCAGCACAAGCCACAACATGAACACACACCTGCTGCTTTATCTTTAAAAACATCTTGCTCACATCATAGCTTCCATATCATGGTAAATTTTCATCTTGTTCTCAAGGCTCATACCTGTCCAAAGAGCCAATCCCAGCACAGTCTGGTCTCTTGAGTCCTTCAGACTAAAGTCAGGAATAATCTGCAAGTTGTTGGTGGCATGAAGTGCATTAGCTACAAAAGAAGCACAAGGAATTAGAGTGTTCTTGTACTTGACCTGCAGCCACAGACTCAAAGCTGAAGCAGCAATGTCACATTTTGAATTAGGTTGTTCCTTTAGCAGTCAGCTTGAAAGGTCTGAGCAAGATGCCTTCAGCTTCCCTGATGTGATACTGCTTAGGATTCAGACAGTATTTCCACTACTGTCTCATCTTAATACTTACAGTAAAAAACATTCCATTTTCTAGCTAAGAGGCTTAGGCTGTCCCTTTCTACCTGCAATTCCAAATGGAGTGGCACACACACAAAGCGGTGGAGATGAAGCTGTACCACAACATGGTGGCAGCATCCCTCCTCCTCAGCCCCCTGGGATGGATGATATTTACCCCAATTCACCTACTCCCTTCTAAATCACACTTATGGTAGGAGAAAAAACTGGCCTTGCTTCAGCTGTCAATCTTCCTCCCTGCTGCTGGAAAGAATCTGATCTGGCAGCATTTAGTAAAGTATTGGAGTACTCCAGTCTCAGCTCTGCTATAATAGCAGCATTACTCTGTACACAATCCTCTTACTAAGAGTTAAGGGAGGCAGAAATCTCACCACAAAGACGTCTTTATCCCAATTTGATTCCAGCATTTACCTGAAGCAAATGCTTTGAAGGGATCTCGGTTGTACAAGCAGAATAGAACTTAGGATAAACTGTTCAAGTTCATAATCTATAGTGGAGAATTTACAAGCACTTACAGGCAAAATAATTTTCTCGTCTTAACAAGCAGATGATTTGGGTTTAAGACTACATTTAGCCTGTTTTATTAATTGCTCTACTCCAGCAATGCTTCCAGGAGGACATGCTGTATTAGCAGTTTGTCAAAACACAGCTCAGATGCCACCAATTCACTACAGCACCAACAGCCTGGCCAGGAAAGACCCACCTTTCTGTTCCAGGATGACTGACACCACATCTGGGTGGTTGTAAGCAATAGCCATGTGAAGGGGGGTCTGCAGATACACATTCTCTGCTGTCGGAGGAGCAGATGTTTCCTTCTGCCCAAGCACTGCCTCTGCTGTCTGGATGTTGGGATTGGCTCCTTGCTGCAGGAGTTCTGCTGTCAGGTTTGCCAGGCCGTGCCTGCAGGCTGTGTGCAGTGGGGTTTCTCCCTTTAATAAACAGGGTGTTGGGTTAACAGCTTGAGACATGAAGAGAAGCAGCTTTTAAATTACTATTTCCACAAGAACTGGTGGAACTACTACTTTCCAAACTACTTAAGTTAGTTTTTATTAAGGACTTTATCACAGCAGGCACCATGAACTGGTGATGCTGCAAGAACAGTGCCAAGAGAATGTTCTGATCACTACTAAATACCTGAGAACACTCAAAGGCTTTAAGCTATGGTTCAGCAATAAGAGATCTTTGCTATCTTATTTCTGAAGAGGAATAGGAAACTGTCAGTCTGAGTTTCTGCTTTTACCCGTTTGTTTTGGTGGTTGACTTTTGCTCCATGAGTTGCCAGGAAGAGAGAAGCTGCCTCATTTCCTGCACCAGCTGCCCTCTGAAGCAAGCAGTTTCCTAAAGAAAAACCAGGAAGATTTCAGACTGCTACTCCAACCACACCTTGATACTAACAAGCCTGCTAACACCTTCCCCACACCTCACAACATTCAAGTTTGAAGTCAATAAAAGAAAATACTCCCTACCAGTAGCCCCCTTTAACACTGGGCTGTCAGATGCACTACCATTTAGCAATTACACATTTTGAAACTGTAAAGAGGATATCAGAAACTGCCAGTGAGTCCAGATTTTCTGTCACTTCCTGCAAGTCCAGCTCAGCCTGGGACTGTCAGGGCTCCAGCTCTGCGTAAAGCTGCTGCCACCCACCAAATGCTGCTGAAACCTCACCCAGCTCCTGAGTGCATTAAACAATTCACTGACAAGCCTCCCACCTCCACAGAAATACAAACCTCTGCTTTACCTGTCACTGTGTCTGGAGCATCTGTATTGCTGCCTCGTTGGATCAGCCTTGCTGCAAAGCTGTTCTCATCAAAGGAGGTTCCATTCACAACAGGGGCGTCCTCAAAGGGGTTCACAGACTGATCAGACGAGACAGTGATGTACTGAACTGCAAGCCACAGAGCTGTGCTGCCTTCATGGTCCTTCAGCTCCAAGTCTAGCCTAAAAATAAGAGTTAGTGTCCCCCAATTTATACCTTAAAAAGTGGCTGCCCAATGCAGCTTAACTTTCAAGTGCCTGAACAGCTGTACCAGTTCACCTCACAGCTCACTGACAACTTTCACTTGCCAAGAAGCCAACTTAGCTCCAGTCACTTTGGAGATTATGCGAGTGCTCTGGAACAAGCACAGCACCTTCTAGAGATGGCCAGATTCAACCTCATTGCTCCTCAAAGTGTGGCCCTGGTAGATTTGGTCTCCCACCAAGTGTAACAAAGAGGCAAATCCTCTTGTACTTAAGTAAACTGTACAAGAACTGCAAATGCAGCTGCAAAGAAACTGAGTCAAACAAAGTGTTCTGCTTCACCACCTGCAATAGCTTTAAGCAGAACCCAAATCCATATTTCAAGAGTATTATTACTCCTTTTAGCTCCACTACAAATGAAGTTTGCTAATTACTTCACCTCTGAAATTGTTTCACCCTCTTTGAAAGACACAAGAGATGCAGTTTGCTGCTTCTCCACAAAAATTCACATGGCTCCTGGCACCTTCAGTTATGCAAAGCCTTTACACTTTTGCATCCCAAGTTTATTACTAGTCTTAGAATAAGGCAAAAGGACACAGAAGAGTTGTTAAACCAGTTTTCATCTCTTCCCTGCACAGGGTATTTTACATTTGAGTGGGACTCACTGCTTGCACTGGAGCAGTTGACTGAACACAGGCTCGTTCCTGACCACGATTGACACGTGCAACGGGGTCCTGCAATTGGAGCAAAGCACAGTTACATCAGGATTAAGTGAAATACTTGACTTTGTCCATGGCCACCAACACGCTCCAAAGATTTATGGACTTAACTTCCATCTCTCCTTTCAGGAGGGCACCAGCACTTCTTGAAACAGAGTCATCTACCCGTTAAGTGGACATGCTTTTGATTAATTGAGTGTAAAAGCAAGTCAGTGCAAGAGTGCCCTTCCAAGGAAGAAGCACAACAGCTTGACCTGTTACAACTGCAGAGATGACATCCTCCAAGTCTATGTTATTTTATATACTTCTTTGCCAGCCCAACCTAACCTGTGACACAGCCTACAGGCCCTGCACTTCAGATAAACACACTGAACATTTGAACACAGATGGTGGTTTTTTGAGAGAACTTCAGTTTCCTTGGCAGTTTCAAAGGGGAAGTACCTTTCAGGAAAACTATTTGGCATCTTAGTTGGCTTTCTTTACTGTTCAGTGGTTCAATAAAGACAAATTAACTGTGTGCCATGTGTTCCAACACTACACTCTCTGTAGCTGGGCTGTGTTTAACTGGCCATGACAGGGAAGCTTTCAGCCTGCACAGCTTTCTGCTGGGAGTGCTGCCCACAGGTCTCCAGCTGGGATAATGAATTCCCCTCTCCTGCTTCCAGTATCCCCTGGGCTCTGCAGACAGACCTGAGCATGTTCTTAGCAGCTGATCACTGTTGTCTGTTAAACTAGCAGCAAACTTGGCTTCCCCCAGTATTTACCTGCCTTTGCTGTCCTGCATGTTTGGGTTGGCTCCCGCCTGCAGGAGGGACTCTGCGATCTGGGCCATCTCTGCCATCACATCTGGGCTGTGCTTCTTGGGGCTGTAAGATGCCACCAGGTGCAGAGGCGTCTCCTGCTCTCCCAGAGTGGCAGCGTTCACACGGGCACCGTTTTTAATGAGAAAGTTTGCGGCAAATTTATCTCCTTTAGTGAAACAAAACAAGGTTATTTTATTGATAGATATATGTTCCATGGATAGATACATCCTGTGTACTCTGAACTCCAGAAAATGGATACACATGGTTTCTCTCCAGACTATACACTCATTCCAACACAAGGGGCTGCTCCTAGAATGTCTCAGCCACAGGCAAGTTCAAGAATCCTTCACTGGAAAGTCAGGATTAAAGTATTTCACAAGCCCTTGGGACAAGGGTTTTACCCACAGGTGATTCAATTTCATACACAAGTTGATTATTATTATGATACTGAACTTGCTCTATCTAGATTGCTGCTTTAATAAGCAATTGGACAAAACAACCAAGCATTTTTAGAACAAAAGGTACCATTCCAGGGCATCAGTCAAAAGCGTGTCATTGAAGTTAGTGAACTGCTCAGCCTTGCCACATAAACAAGCAGTGACACAGCCTTTGCTCCTCAGAGGTTAGACCCATTAAATACAGGGGTCAGCAGTTCAGACCCACCATGCACAGCATTCCCAAAAACTCCCCTGAGAGCTTCTCAGGAGCCAGAGCTCAGGCCCACTCAGCACATGAAACCTCGGCCTTCGAACACCAAGATGCAGAGATAGGAAACACTAACTGCCCCGACTCCAAAGGCTGCTCTGAACAGACACATGGCCTGAACACAAGACCAGAGAACAAAGAACACTGTTTCAATCTACATTCCTGAATTATCTCAGCCAGCAAAACCCCAAATCCCATTTTCTGATTTCCACAGCTGACATTCCCACACTCTCCAGTGATCATTCTCACTACTTAAGAATCATGTGGCAAGTTCAGACAGTTTGCTGTAGCTTCATTTCCAGAACATGTGATTGTTACCAGTGATTAATTCACTGAAGCTGTGGTTACTGAAAAGCAAGCATTCACTCTCAGAGCTCCAGCTCAGACTCAAAGCAGACATTAGAACCAGAGGACAAATGCCAGCATTAAGGATGAAGAGCAGCCTGCTGCAATCTTTGCAGTGCTTTATGGGGCTGCAGCCATCACAACACTGACCTATGCCTAGGTCTCCCACTGGAGTTTCATTCACAGGATCAGACACCAGCTTTACCCTGTTTAGATATGTAGGAGATTAAAGGAAGAAGTTGGGAGCTGTATTTTGAGCTGACAAAATTTAAATCTACTTCTAGGAGTCCCAGAGAATTTGGTGTTAAAAATAAACTTCTGCTTGGCTCTCTGGAACTGAGCTGCCAAGGACTTTGCAGGAAACCAGCAGCACGAGGTGCTCACTGCAGGTTTTTCCCCCACTTTGACCACAGGCCAAGATGCTGCTGATCCGAAACCTTCAGAGAACTGTGGCCATGGCAACCAGGTCCTGCTGTGCTCCAGTTCCCCCAGGATGCACTTCCCACTCTAGGACGAGGAATGGCTCCATGTAACCCTGCAGCTGTACTCAGGCTCCACTCTGATACCTACACCACTATACCCCAGAGCTTGGAAACACTCAGACTGGACAGAGGCACCTCCACTTGCTCCTCTCCTTTCAGTCAGATCCCCCTCTAGAAGAGCTGTCCAGTAGAACGGCCTCTTGCTGTTAACCGGCACAAAGCATACGGTGCACTCAATCCAAGCCTAGAAAGAGACTCCTTTCAACTCATCTACTTGTGAGAAAGACATGCTATTGTCAAATTAGGCCATTCCCAGTGTCTCCCTACAGTTCTTCCTTTAGTAGGCCATGTTCTGTTAGACTGCACCTGCATGTTATGCAGTGTAAGTTTCCCCAGCCAGCAGGATGGTCTCAGATCCCAAGTAAGAGCCTGTTTGCTTTTAAGTTTAAAATAATAAATGAAGTCCATCCTTCACTGTGATTTTTTAACTGAAGCAGCAACTACAGAGTGACACAGGAACAGATTCTGGAGTACATGTTCCGTAATGGGAACAACCAGAGGCTAAGAAAGCCTCATATCCCACGTCCTTACCTCTCTGGATGGCTTTGTGTAGCAGACTCCAGCCCCTCTTGTCTGCCCTGTCCACATCAGCCTTGTGGTTGACCAGTGTTGTTGCAATGCTCTCCAACCTCTGGGCCAGGGCCAGATCCAAAGCCAGGTCTCCATTCTGATCCAACTCATTGAGCTTCCCAGGAAGCTGCAACACCCACACAGAGTGCACTGACATCACAGACATTCTCACCAGCCCAACAAAATGTTTTAACAGCCCATTCCAACCTTGAAAAGTCAGTCCTTCAGCTCTAGTCTGAAATGCTAGTGCTGGATTTTGGTCAGAGTGGGAACATTGATTGAGTAATTCCTGTAAGATACCTCAAATCCCACCTGGATGAGCACCTAAGGCTGCTGAACATCACTGAAGTCCCAGCTGCCAATTAAGATTTGAGGCAACTCAAAGTATTAATTGAATAATTCTGGATAATTAACTAATACTTGAATTCTTTCTTCTCCCTGGGGAAGAAGCTGTCTTGGGAGAAATCTTATTTACTAGATATTTAGAGCTTTCATCCAAACACAACAAATACCTGGTACTTCCAGCTTCCAACAGAAGAGGAAAAGCAATTATTCAAAGATACGATTCTTACAGAACTGCCATAAAGCAGCAAAGCTGATGATTGTACCATTCAGCTTTAGATGTGCATGGCAATATCAGGGGATGGATTTTATTACGTAGTCTGTGGCACACAAGATGTTTTAGAATTGTTATGAATCACTTCTGAATTCTGTTTTCATGGAGCCTTTACTGCCAGATCCCCACAAAGAAGTGACTGTGACAAAGCTAAACATGCAAGTAAGAATTAGTGACAAAAATCAGTAACAAGGCTCAGACCAGCACAAAGTAACTATTGGACACACCAAATTCCAGGAGGTAACTCAAGTCAGTCTCACTCTACCTGTGAATCCATTTCTATGAGATACAAAAAGACCACATCTTCTCTCTCCACTTTAATAGCCTTATGCAAAGGATATTCTGTCTTGGACTTGAACATTTTATACAGTAACTGAGCACTCATGCTGCTGAAATCTTCTTTACGCAGGTCATCCTGGAAGCAACAAGAAAGAGAAGGGTAAGGAACACTCCTGCTTTATTTATAGACAAGGCATTGCACAAGGTCATCTTGAATTCACAAGGCAAGTTCAGTTAAAGGTTTCACTTTGATAAAACAGCAACAGGCAGAGGCCTGTTGCACTCAAGTTAAATTTTACATTTCAGTTTCAAGATCAATTAGGGGAATTTTTCTTCCATTTTGTCTACAGAGATGGAAAACTAGATGTTAATGCCTGGTAAAATGCCAATCTCTAAACTAATTCTCTATCTGGGCTCAAATCACAGATTAGAGTTTTCTGGCCTACAGCTATTGAAGACTGACAAGTCCACAGAACTTTGTAAAATTACACTCCTAAGTTTTACTTTTGTTCATAAGGACCTCAGGCCTGAGTTAGTGCTCATTTGACTAAACAGAAACAACCCCATTTCCAGGTAGGATTAACCAGAAGCAGTCAAAACTGCAGACCCACGGGTTCAAATACAAGAATCTTTTTTATGTATTAACATATCAAAGCCCTCCCCTCTGCCTCAGTATGAGCCAAAGAAAGAAACATCCACATCAAGATGTGTTTTAGGTTTAATAATCCAAATCCTCACACACAAGTCTACAGTTGACAAGCCTCATGTTAAAGGTTAATTCATTAGTCAGTTAATCAAACTTGATTCAAAATAAGAGATCAGAGCAAGGGAAAGTTCCAAGTCAGCAGCAAGACTGTTTGCCTCGCCCTCCATTACAGAAGAGAAACTTCCCTGGCTTCCATGAATTATTTTTAGAAGTAAAAGCAGACATGGGATTTGTGATGTGTATAGAGAGAGACCAACTATGGATGAACTTCCAAACAGTTCAGAGCCCAGGCTAGACAAACAACCCTCCTGTGTATTAGAACAGTCCCTTTTATTTGGCTCATGTTGAGGAAACCAAGACACTTTGTACGGTGAGAGAATTCCAAAGGACAAAACAACTGTCCAGGTTATAAACTACTGCACCCCGAGGCACCGTAACCAAGACAGAGCATGGACTAAGTCAGTCAGTTAAGGAAAACTCTCCTGATGAGGTTCCTGTAGTGTACAAACATTTTCCCCTGGTTTCCCCTGCCAGGACTCACCCAGTGGCTGGCAATAATCTCTGCACAGTAGTTGAGGAGGGTGCTGGCACTCAGCTCCTCGGCAGTCTGGTAGAAACGGATGCAGTTCCTGACATTAACAAGTGACATGACTCCTTTTTCACACCTGTCAAAACAGGAAAGCCAGTGGTCAGCAGTCACACCTTTGCTGGAATCACTCCCTCACACAGGTCTCTAATACTCCTTTTCCCGGATGCCAGTAGCAAATGGACTGGATTTGCTTTACCACAAGGTTGAGCAGCATCAACACATTTCAATCCAAAGCCCTGCAAGACAGTTTCCCTCAGAGCAGAATTCCATTAGAATCCATCCAGCCAAGGTCCCATGAGAACACCACACTGCAGGAGGCTGCAAGTGGAGACACATCCCAGTTTTCCTCAGGGCACAAACCACAGTTCACTCACTGCTGTGAAGGAGAGAAGATCTGTATCTTTACAAGCACCACAGTGATCACAGTCAGAGGTTGTTCAGATTGGATATCAGGGAAAATGTCTCCACAGAAAGGGTGGTCAGGCACTGGCA
>WEKX01002808.1:0-24733 GCA_013390025.1 Pitta sordida
AAACTGAGGGACAGCTACATGGAAGTCAAGCAGAAACAGCTGAGCCTTTGAGCTCAGAAAAGACCCTTCAGTCAGCCACTCTCACGGAGCCTGCTTTGAGCTCTGTCAAATACAGCTGAATAAAGGGTTCAAAACCAGCTGATGGAGAGAGCACAGATTACCCTTGTTCCTTTAGGAGGCTGAGCACGTATTTTTTCCAGACACACACCCACTCTGACTGACTTTAAAAACAAGTAATTAAAACCAATTCAGCCTCCTTTGAAGCCCTTAGCTTTCAGCAGTATTTGCCTTCCACTAATATAGAACTGGACTAAGATATTTTCAGCCAGACTACAGAAACCAGCCCACCCTTAAGACAGCAGCTACACTTTCATAAAAAGCAAAACAAACCCCAAGAGTTCTGACCATTCCCCCAGAGCAGGTTTTTAGCAGCAGACATTAATGCACTCACCATGCCTCCTATGCCAGGGGTCAGCTGCAGCCCTCGCCCCACCGACTGCCTGCGAGTCATCTGGATTCTCTTTATTGGAGAGAAAAAATGCAGGAGTGTAAGTGCTGGCCTGGAATTCTGGTAACACACAAGTGCTCAATCAGGGCCAAGGATGGCAGCCGAATGAGTAAGTGCAACAGTTATCATGGAATCACTGGATATCCTGAGGCCCACAAGGACCATCCAGTGCAGCTCCTGGCCCTGCCCAGGATATCCCAACAATCCCACCCTGTGCCTAAACATTGGCCAAACCCTCCTGGAGCTCTTTGACCNGTCTGCGGGGGGACTGGGGGGGCCGGGGGGGCTGTCTCTCAGATGCAGAGGATGGCTGCTGCTCCCGGGGACTCTCGTGAGGAAAAGTGGACTCTGCAGCACTTGTACTCCCTTCTCCTGAAACATCAAGGACAGAATGGTAAACCCTGTGAACTCCAAGGTGGAAACACAAAGTCTCGGATGCAGAGGATGGCTGCTGCTCCCGGGGACTCTCATGAGGAAAAGTGGACTCTGCAGCACTTGTACTCCCTTCTCCTGAAACATCAAGGACAGAATGGTAAACCCTGTGAACTCCAAGGTGGAAACACAAAGGTAAATCTTCAAATTCTGCTACACACTAAGACAGTATGAACCCTGCAAGCGCAAGCATCGTTGTTTAAAATCACTGGAAAGAGGTCTTGGGCTGCTGCAGCACTGAAACAAACAATTATTCAGGTGCTGATTTACAGAGACATTAATCTACTGCCCCATTAAGTTTCCACAGCAACCAGAGCTCGCAGGGTTTTCAAAGCAATTAGGAGAAACCCAGAAAGAACAATTCAAAACAACCTACAATTCAGGTATTCTTACTTTTGATTGCATATTTTCACACATGCAAAATAGCTTGTCCATTTCCCCCACCCTGACATACACAGATTGTGAAGAAACACGGAATAACTGTACCACTGTTTTGGGAATCTGCTGCCCTCTGGTTGCTTTCAGCTCCTCCCATGCTCTCCTCAGTCTCTGTTCCAGGATCTGTCCCATCAGCACCCTAAACCCCCCAGAAACATAACAAATTCCAGGTCATAAAGAGAGTTCATAAAAGCAGTACATAAGTATTCAGAAAGTAAACAAAATCAAATATATGACAATCTTAAAGTATTTCTGCAAATACCTACAAAATGAAGTTAATATATACAACTGTGTGAGTTCTGTGTACCTGTACATACACAAACATGAACGATGGATCCATTGCCATTTAATAATGACAATGAAATACCCAGCTCGTGAGAAGCTTTACCAGCTCTGCAACTACAGTATTTGCTGCCGGCTCCTGGATTTTATATTTTCAGCCAGCCCTCAAACATTCAAAGCTGATTTTCCTTGTAAAAATCAGTTCTCAGAAATTACCATCACCTGCCAGCTGCCTCAGTTTTGGGGGATGAATTCAACCCAACATTTCCTCTTCCCAGCATTCCCACCTGTGCAGCTGCATCACAGCACTGATTTACTGCAAGTTTAACAGGCCATAAAAAGGCATGAATCTCACCTCAGCATCATCTGCTTCATATCCATCATTACCATCAGCACTACCAGTTCCTTCATTGCTGTCATCACCTTCATCTCCCATGCCTGTGTCTTCATCATCATCCTCATCTTCCTCTTCCTCGTCATCATAATCCTATGATAAAATAATAAAAGAGCCTTAAGGAAGTGCAGAAAGGATGGTAGAATATGTGGAATGTGGTGCACAGATCAACAGCCACCCAGCCCCTGCCTCTTCAACAGCACAAGGGAAGGAAAGGAGATGGAAAAGCCTAAGAGGGTCAAGGTGAATTAGCAGATACTTTTAAAACACTACAAGTTCACTCCACAGAAATACAGACTATTCATACAGTCACAAAATATTAAATCAGTCCTGCCTGGCGAGCTTTATATCTGATCAAAGACAAAATCTAAGCGGTTCATGAATAAAGCAGTTCCATGCTGTACACACCTCCTGCTCGCCTTCATTCTCTTCATCATCATCATCTTCATCATCACTATCAATAACAATGACATCGTCTCTCTTGGACTGACCATCCTGAGATGAAGAAGTGTTTTGCTGATCTGACTGAAGAGATCCCAGATCTATTGGGATGGACTGGGAAGTTTCCTCACTATCCTCCATGGCAGGGTACTCTCCCTGGGTAACACCCTGCCCGAGAGAAGGAAATCACCACAACAATCAGAATTAAATGCACCACATACAGCAAGGAGAGAACCAGACTCTGATGCTTAGAAGAGAAATAAGAATTATTGCTGCTTCTTAAAAACTGCCCCAAGAGAAGAGAGGACAAAAGACAACGTGTCTGTCAGCAACTCAGCAGTGCAGGTCTGAACTTCAAATGGTTGTAAGTGGTTTCCGTGGGAAACCTGCAGGATCCCATTTGAGATTTCACTTCTTAAAATACTGTGAGTTTTGGGGGAAGAATGCTATCTCTGCTAAAGATCTTTTCAAATATTCTTACTTCTCCAATTGAGTCTTGTGAGTCTTGATTGTATGTTTGTGCTTCCACCTCTCCATCAGTGCTCTCTTCTGCTGTCACTTCCTCCTGAAAGAACAAACATTTTTCTCAATTAAAACACCTCATTAGCCCTGAAAGTTCTTTAACATGTTTAAGAATTTTTTTACTTCTTTAAAAAAAATTATCTTTTCCCACAAAGATCATGGGCAGCATTTTCTCCCCCTTGCTTAGCTCTGCTTTCATTTAACATCTCACTTCTCTGTCCTGGATAGATCCAATTTCCCCGTTCCAGTCTTCTGGACCTCAGTGCCTCTCAATCTTTTCAGGACCAAAAAGGAACCTCAAGATTTCCCATTTCACCTCCCAGCTAATTAAGTGATCATGTTCTGACACAATCTTGTGCTTTTGCGGTTATGCAGCTTCCCTTTGGCACAGAGTTAATAAAACACCTTTGACTTCCCTCACACTGTCCATGAGTTGCCTGCTGGGACATTCTGTCTCAGGTTCATCCCTTGTTTGCAGGATGAACCAATTCCCTCACACCAATAGTCCTATTCATCTCCTGTAAGCTTTTCCATCAACTCATCTCTCTAGTACACTGTACTTTATTCCAGAATAAGTGTAAAGACCTTCCAGACCACACTGGAATAAGTTTTAACTTCTTCCCCCTCAACACGAGGATATGGTCCTCTCTGTTCCTACAGTTCATAGGGTTTGCACCATTCACTGCAACTGGTACAACCTCAGCCTTATAAGACACCCAGACACAAATGCTTTCTCCCCAGTAGATTACAAGTCAGATTAAGAATTCACTGATTTGCTCTGAAGGGATACATTTACTTTCCCCACTAAAATCCTCCAAATGAGCAGATTAAGTAGACGTTGTTGCAAACCTCAGGTCCAACTCTCTGCATGATTCTCAGTTTCTTTGAAGTAGGTGCATCCACTGTTTCCTCAGAGATCTGGTCTGAGTTTTCCACAGTGTTGTCCTCCTCTTCCTCTCGGGAACGTTTGGACAGTGAAGAACTCGGGGTAGCTGAAACTTTAAAGTGCCTCTCAGTTATTTTCAGGACAGATGTAAAAGCAAGAAAATCAAAAGGTTGAATTCTTTAAACATGCAATAAACTAAGAGAGGGAAACCCCCCCAAACTGAAGTGAGGCCTGGTTTGCCAAAGGAGCTACTTTAAAGGAACTCATGAGAAGGGCAGGGCAGGCTCCAAAACGCCACCAACCTGTGCCAAAGACGGCTGTGGAGGTGGAAGGCCTCTCGATCTGGGAGCTCTGCACCACCTCCACGAGGGCAGGGGCCGGCTCCTGGGCCGCAGGCTCCAGCTGGGGGTGGCTCTGCTGAGTGGGCTGCACGAAGGCCGTGGCCTGTGTCTGCTGCTGCACCGTGAGCAGGGGCTGGGCCAGCGACGTCTGCACGTTAGGGCTGGTGGAACGCACGGAGCCGCTGGTGCTGCCGAAGACCGGCACGTGCTCCACGGGCCCTTCCGACTGCATGGCTGCAAGGGAAAGAGAGCACGGGCAGCTGGGCTCACAGTGTGCAACAGATCAACTAACATCATTCATACACATCTCCAGCTGAGGGATCACCAACCTTGCTGTAACAGAACTGTCTAACACTCCAACAACTGCAGGACCACAACATTCTCTGAGGCACTTTCAAACTACTAGCTACCAAGACTCCAAGACAAAGAACATTTATGGGTACTCAAGGTTCTTAAACTACATAAAAAGCTCACCTTCCTGAGTCTCCACCTGTGTTGTGGGCATGACTGTGGCTGTGGGGGTGGTGGTGGGGTTGGTGACTGTGGCAGGAGTGACCATGGGACGGATGCTGGCTCTCGGAGTAGACTTATTCCCAGCTATGGCAGCAGCAGTCACTTTGCTGGGAGTTGATACGACAGGAGTTGGTTTAATGTTTGCTGTTGGGGGATCTGAAGTGCTAGCACTGAAAAACAGGAGGTTGGTTTCATCATGGTGCATTTTAAATACAATTTTAAATACACTAAGTGCAAATATATTCTCATAGCCAGTGACACTAATTTTTAAAGGTTTAAAATTTAAAAGTCTGACAACAGCACAAGGAATTGTCTTCCAAAAATGTTTATAGTTGCAAAAAAAGACACAGAGTAGCATTTTGAGCAGCTTAGAGGATTGATAGGTTTGTTCAAAGGTGACCAACTAGAAATCTGGAGGCAGATCCAAAGGAGGGTGTAAGTTGTGCTATTAGCTGTGCTGGGGCTTTGTAACTAATACATCTTGGATCAAAACTGATTCACTCAGCACAGAGCAACAGCATCTCTTGGCTGTGCCAAGGATCAGCCAAATTTTAGGAGGCATTTTGCAAAGCCTTGCTTTCTAACAGAGTTTGTTACCCAAACTCAGTAACCCAGCAGTATTCCCTATTTCAGAGCTCAGGGATTTGACTATTTTATCTGTTGTTACAGTTGTCACCTGTTCAGTCCACTCCTCATGTCTGACAATTTTGCACAAGGATGATCCTCCCCAAAACCCAAAGCATTAAAGGTTAAAGCTATATAAACATCAAGAATCTTGAAGACCGAAAACATCCAAAAAAATCTTTTATGTTTCCCAGATACCATGTGGTTAATATGACAATTTAACAGCTTAAAAGCTTTACTGATTAAATGTGGCTGAGAAAAGAGGAGGAACATATTACATCAACCAATATCTTCAGGTGCTTACGAAAACCTATGAAAAGCCAGCGGTTTACTAAGAAGAGAAGCAACTTTATAAAGGCAAAAGCAGGAAACACCAAACCCTTGAACTCACATTCCTCTTTCACCTGAAGCCGGAGCAGACTTGAGTGAGATTTGTCTCTGCTGTTCGGGGACCTACCAGGCAAGAAACAGAAGTCCCATGTCAGGTACACATGGAACAGGGTGAGCAGGTCAGAAAACACTTCAGCAGACAGATCTCCATGCTATCAGGTCTGTTAGAGAAGTGCTTGTTAGACATTTCCCTGCTCAGATTCCATGACTATTGCAAATAGTTCTCCAACCCAAGCCATACTGGTCAAAGCAAGGCTGTAAAGCAGTTCAGTAATTCCTCTGGTATTTTCCAAAGCTTTACAGAATCCCAGAATTAACCAACCTGGAAAAGACCTTTGAGGTCATCAAGTCCAACCTATGACCCAACACCATCAACTAACCCCTGTCACTCAGTGCCACATCCAGTCTCCTTTTAAACACTCCCAGGGGCAGTGACTCTCTCTCTGTGTGAAGAATTTCTTCCTTTGAGACAAGGGCAGCCAGAACATTACACTGAATGTATGAGCAAAATACAAAAACAAAGAGCAGAACACAAACAGTTCCTAGGCTGATTCAGTGAATGACAGAAATGCCTGTCAGCACTGGGAATTCTGATTACAGCAGGAGACAAGTTGTACAATAAGTTCTGAACCCTCCTTAAAACCAACCTGCATAAACCCAGGGACCTCCACGGTGCCCAGTTTTTTGGCCAAGCCCCTCAGTGCTCTGGCTGCTCCCAGGATTTTGTACCTTGTTTGTGGACTCCGGGGGCTCATCCCGCTGCTCATGGTGCCGCTCCTGCAGCTCTCGGAGCTCCCTCTCCAGGCGGCAGATCCTCCCCTCGTACTGGGATTTCAGGGCACTCATCCGCACCTCCAGCTCCGTCTTCTGCTCCTCCAGGGAGCTGCTCTTCTGCTTCCACTCCTCATTTTCCTTTGTCAGCTGTTCTTTCGTGCCTGGTTGAAGAAAGGAGTCAGTGTTGTCACTGCTAAGCACCTGGGTGTTTTACTGGGTCACTAAAATGTTAAGCCATCAAAGCAGCTCTCAGAGGCAATTATAAAACTTTCACATGTCATTTTTCTGTTTAATTATAGTTAAATATATAAAAATGTCAAATATAGGTAAAGTAAAAAGTAGTCACAAAAGAACAAGGTGTTTTCAGCAAGCCCTTACACCACCTCTCAGTGACAACCAAAACCAGAGGCAATGTGGTTTTTGCACCTGTACATTTAGGGAAGGAGAATACTACTTGAGTTGTTAGTAGGGACAATCTACTCTAAAACCAAGAGAAGGATGAAAAATGGGGGTTATCATGTTGGCTGGCCAAAAGTAAGCAAAAACTTTTGCCTCCAGCATAGAGCTGGTTATATACTTTTATCATCCCCTGAAAAAAAAAAAAGTTCTAGAACAATTCCTGTAACATCTAATCTAGGAAACACTTTTCAGTAAAATATGAAGTAGGCCATATTTTCCCCCAAGCATCCTGTCTAAAGGTTCCTCCATAGGAAAAAATCTAAAACCCCTAAAGAGAGAATAAAAAGTTACAATACCAGCTAACTGTGCAATTTTCTGCTTGGCTGCAAGCAACGTCTTCCTAGTTTTCTCTTCCTTCTCAGTGATCTGCTGCCTGAGCTGTTCTTCCTGTGTTGTCTTCTCTTGCAGATCTTGATGGAAACGGGCCAGTTCTGCCTGGAGCTGCATTATCTGCTCCTGAAGATTTCTAACTTCAGTCTCCTTTTCTGCTACAGTCTAGAGAGAGAGAGAGAGAGAGAGATGCAACTGTTGACCATACTCAGCTTTTTGGCAAGGAGTCACTGGATTGAGGTTAAAAGGCTTCTAACTGAATACTAGGGGAGTTCAGTCCTCTCTGATGGTCATGGCTGAGAGAACAGCATTCTCTTTCTGATTGATTTATTCCAAAAATAATGTGAGGGCATGTCAGACACGGGACTTAAATCCCGTTTAAGGTCCCTCTTCCCCAGCAGAGTAGAGCCACACAGGTCACTCTACATATTTCTGTGCACACCCAGAAAAACACCTCACATTCTCAAGTGATTGGAGAGAACAGCACCCTGAAATTACTCCCTATTCTTACCTTTTGTAGACTTTCAACCTGAGTCTCCAAATTCTTTGTCTTCACTTCAGCCTGACTGAGAGTATCTTTCAGCTCTTGCACTTCCTGGGCAGAAACTTGGTCTTCTTGCTGTTCTGCCAAAGGCTGAGTTGATGCTTCAGCCACCATCTGAAAGGTATCAAGGGGTACCAGGCTAAAGGGGACCATCACATGATGCTTTTGTGTAGCAAGTGATCAGTTTAAACCCCAGCAATTGCAATGAAGGCTCAGGCTCAGTCCTATCTACCTTATCATGCTGTGCTTTCAGCTCCTCATATTGAGTCTTGTACCTGCGGCCGATTTTCTTGACCTGTGTTATAGTTTTCACTTTTTCCTGTATGTCAGCAACTTTAGCATCCAGTTCTTTCTGCAAAGTATCCTTTTCTGTCCTTATTTTAGTTACTTCATCCTTCAGGCTCTGAACAAGATTCTGGCTTGTAGTCAAGGATGCATTAGTTCTAAATAACAAGGGATGCAAACAAGATGCTTGAAATCATGTGTACATTTCAATATTTATGCAATATCACAGGCATTATCTGTAGTGAATTATGTTTTCTAGGATTTTGCAGTACAGAATAGAAATAATTCTACATTAGTTCAGAATCAATTCAGCTAAAAGAGCTTCCAAAACGAAGAAATTACACTTCCAGCTACAGCTTTAATTAGAATACTTCCGTTTGCACAAAACCTCTTACTAATTGACTAATACCACACCTGGCTACTTCTGCTTTAAGCCTGCCTGTTTCTTCACTCATCTGTTGGACACGCTTGGCATTTGCCTCCTTCTCTGAGAGCAGCTTTCGATACTCCTCAAGATCCGTGTCCTTCTGCTGGCTCAGTAAATGCTGGAAAACACAGTTGGCATTTTCTTAAGATGATGACACAGTTATAGCCAGAATCTCTCTTTAAATTAGAGCTACTGCCTTTGTATTTTGAGAAATGCTTAATAATTCAAATACATTTCCTAGTTAGATGTTTAGAACTGTTTCAGTTGTTTAATTATTGGGATTTTTTTATCACAGAATCATGGGAAAGATGCATTTCCCCACCTGAG
Source organism: Pitta sordida (assembly GCA_013390025.1). Lineage (NCBI taxonomy): Eukaryota > Metazoa > Chordata > Aves > Passeriformes > Pittidae > Pitta > Pitta sordida. The sequence continues at coordinate 8,918 of WEKX01002808.1, forward strand.
TCCGGGCTTTCCAGCGTTTAACATCCTCTTCCAGCAGCTTTTTCTCTGCCTGCAACATTCCACTCTTCTCACTGAGCTCCGCATTGGACTCCTGCAGAGGCAGGATGTCTGCCTCGAGCTTCCGTACCTGGAACAGCACAATAGGGGATTAAACTCGGGATTTCAGGAGACTGAAGGAATCTATCAAGCAGTCACTGACTCATCCACTGAATATCTGAAAAGTGAAGCTCAGCCCTAACCTTTGCTTGAATTTGTTGTAGCTCTTGTTCCAGCCTCTCCTTCTCTTCTCTCAGCATCTTGTTGGTTTCTATCAGGATGTTCATGGTCTCTGTTTTCTTCATTAATTCTTCGTGCTGTGCAATGGTTTTTGCTGTCACCTTGGGAAAGATTGAACTCAAGTCATTTGCTTTGCTTACATGTGCACAGATCACAGAATGACAGAATATACTCCACGTGGATCTGGCATAACCCTTGGAAAGATTTCACGGCATTAATTATCTCACATGTACATTCAAAACAAGTAAACACCATGAAAGGAATGGGAGACAGGAAGAAATATTTCTGTGATTTTGGAATTGCCACACTCCCTCAAGACGCAGAACAAGATACTCCACTTGGCTTCAAGCAATCCGAGTTTAACCCCCTCCAACTCTTTCAAAAACTCATTTTTGGGCACAGCCCTCACTGAAAGCCAAAGCCAAAGCCAAACCTACCTGCACCTTCTCTCTCTCAGCATTAAGGCTGTCCTGCAGTTCCTGCAGCTCCCTCTCCAGGTGCTCCACCCTCTGCCTGTACCTCAAACTCTCCACCTGGGCCACCTCGAACCTCGTCTCTGCAATCTCCTTCTCCCGACGGATGAACCTGCAGGGAGGGAAGGATCCCCACATCAGGCCAGGGGAAAGGCCACACAAAGCATCTGAGCTCTGCTGAGTACAGGAATTGGGTGGGAAAGATCAAAAGGGAAGTCCTAGATAAAAACTCCTGACCATCTACATAAACTGTAAAAATGGCAATGAGATAAAAAAATTAGCTCTGCCCTGTTAGCCCATCACAGGGTTCCTGTCAGAACTGACTCACAGCTTTTCCTAGGAGTACAAAACTCTCCTGTGTGAGTTATTCATGCAGTACAACCCCCTCCCACCTTGCTGAAAGTGCTTTAATTTTAGACAAGATCCTTGAAATATTCACCAACACAGAAGTATTTCATTTCACAGCTAATTCCTAAGCCCCCCAGAGCTAAAGTTACCTAAGAATTTCCAAGATTTGTTCCTGAGATTTGCCCTCCTCATTGAGAGAAACGTTGGCTGCAGCTGGGATGGCTTCTTTCATGGAAGTCACCACCTTGTTACTCATACTCTCCAGCTGTTCATGGAGCAGTCGGTTCTGGTTCTCCAGGTCTTCACAGCGGGATGCCAGTTTGGAAGCTTCATCCTGCAACAAAACCATTCACAAGGACTCTGATTTCTGGGACTGAATTTCTGTTCACTGAACAAAAGCCAGAGAAACCACCAAAACAATCATACCTTGATCATTCTCTCCCTCTCTTCCCAGGAGGCTTTGGACTCCAGCAGCTCAGCCTCAGCTTTGCGAGCAGCCTCCTCCAGCTGCTGCCTCACTGCTGTGGTTTTAGCAACTTGGTCCTTAACAGCCTGTAAAGCTTCAACATCAGCAGCATGAAGCATTAATTCCCTCTCATATTTATTCTGCGCTTCAGAAGCCATCATTGCCTGCAGAAAACCACACAAAATAAACTTTGTCACCTTTAATGTCGTGTGCTGTGTATGTACAAAGGGATAAAATCAGAGACCACTGATCAAAAAGAAAACCACTGCACAAAACCTCTGCTGTTCTCAAGCACAAAAATGACAGCAATGCCTGTTTATTGCATATTGGGTTGGATTAAACAACAGCCAAAAGTCTTCTACATCCTTGACACTAGTGAGTGTTATTGGATTTCTCATCTCTAGAAAAGTAGATCCCCCTTTAAAAAACCAAGTGGTAACAAGATAATCCTTTCAGCTGCTGCTAAATACCATATTGCTCCAGAGCTTTAAAAGATGACAATTTCAGTTTGGGGTTAGAAATATATTTTCCCTGTTGTCTTGTTGTGAGAATTGAGCGTTCTTTTTTGCTCTCCCCTCAGGAGACTGAAGCAGTAACTCATTCAAACCAATTAATTACAATCCCCAACCAATTTCTTTAATGAAACAAACTCTAGAAACAGAAATCTATTGCACTGCTGTCTGAAATGACACAAGCTGTGCTTGCAACACAAAGTCAGTTGGGTTGATATTACCACAAGAAAGACAATGCATTAAATAAGCAGCTGCTCCCAAAATAGAGACTGTGCCCTCCCAGCACTTTTCCTGCCTCCACCAGTCCCCGAGTAGTTCAGTTTTGGGTTCAAGTGAAAAACTAACATGAAGTTGCCCATCCCTGGCTAAACCAGGCAAGTCCCCCCCACATACTTGCTCCTGGCAGTCCCGCCTGGCCTGTTGTTCATTCTCCAAAGCTGTGCTGGCCCTCTGAAGAGCTTCCTGAACTTCTGACTGCACAGTTGACAGACTCTTCTTCAGCTCTAACAGCTGCAGGGACAGGGGAGCAACAAAAGCAAAGTGAGAGCAAAGCCAAACCTAACTGAACACAGTCATTAATAAAATAATTACCCTTCAGTTCTACATTATTACCTATAAATTCAAATCAGTATTACAAGAGAGAAATACTTTAAATAGTTGGAACTTATTAATATACACAGCTCTTTCCTGGTAAATATATACTCCTGTTCATTCAGAACTGAGCCTCCTGTAATTCTAGTTCCAGTCACCTTGTTTGTTTCTGAAACCTCTCTCAGAGGTTTTTATTCGTGTTTTCCTGCCAACTGTGCTCAAAGATCAGGAAGACAGTGACAGCTTTGAAGACACAACCACTGCAGTGAAGTGACATGGTTAATGTACTACTCCTGTTTGGAAACCTCTCCCATATTCACTCAGCCCTGTGACCACTCCGAAAGGTTCAGTTCTGGCTGGGCACTCCTGTACCGGGAAGTACTGAAGTTTTTAAAAGCACACAGCTGTGGGATGTACCAAGGAATTAGTGTGTACCTGTTGTTCCATGCTCTCCACAGCTTTACGCTTCTCCTCTTGCACCTCTTGTTTTTCTTTCTCTGACTCCATCAGCTTCTTTTCCAGCTGTGCCTGATACTCTGAGGACTCCTTCAGACGAGCTTCAACTGTTGCACGAACTTCCTCCGTCACCTTCATTAAAATCCACCATGAGATCCATTTCCCCCCCATTAGATACATTATTCTGATGTAAAACCAGTATATAATTAACACTTCAAAGCCAGAATAGGTATTCTCAGCATCTCATTTAGAACAACTCCACTGAAAATGTGGAGGCTCAGCAATGAAGAGTTGCTTTAATAACCAATTGTAACTACTTACTTGTTTCTCCTTATTAAGGGATTCCTCCAGACTAAGAACCATGGCCCTGTACTGCTCCACGTTACTAGAACTAGTCTTGAGTCTTTCTTTCAGGTCATTAACTTGTTCCTCAGCTTGTCTCAGCCGGCTTACAAGATCATCCACATCTTCATTTGTACTGGGCTGACCTGCAGTATTAGAACATATTCCAGAACAGAGGTTTCATTCAGTTTTTAAACCACTGTTCTGTGGAAAGCTGAAGTTTCTTTAGGATAACAATATGGAAGAATCAATCACCTTCACCTTCACAAAGCGCCATCCCTTTAAGGGGTGACAATAAACAAGGGCTTACAAGACACTGGTGACTGTTTAAAAATATGTTATTTAAATTGACTTAAAAATGATCGTTTAATAAGTTTTGCTTGGTTTTTCCCCTCTGCCAAAGACTGCTTGGACATTAACACATCACCTTGGTTGTCTTGGTCTGAACACATGATGAACCAAGAGGTTATTTAGGGCACTGCCCTCCTAGTTCTCACCGATCATGGATGATGAGTTTGCCTATCCTGCAGGCAGCAACGTTTAACAGGAGGGGACAGGAAAGGTCCCAGAACATCTCACCTTTCCCTGGAGGTCTCTGTGCTGACTGTGATGTCAGCTGAGCCTCAGTATTGTTCAGCTGCTGTTTCAGCATGGCAGCTTCTTTCTGGGCATTCTTTAAAAGCTCCTTTGTGTTCACGTGACGGTTGGTCTCGGTCTCCAGCTGCCTCTTGAGATCCAGGATATGAACCTGCAAACACAAACATTCTGTGAATTGGCAGAAGAACCTGGGCTTTATTTTCCCCAAGCCAAGTTTAGCCTATTGACACTCACCTCTTGATTCTTGGTGAGGGAGTGCCTCTGTTCCACCTCACTTTCTAGTTTCTTCTTCAGTTGAGAGATCTCACGCTCCAGCTTTTCTATCTGATTGTTGAGCCTTTGCTTTGTTTCTGTCTCAGACCTCTCCAGAATTCCCTGATGAAACAGCACAATGCTTAACATCACTTTAATGATTTTCCTCTGAATTACTGCAGCACTTCATACAGAGTTGTCACAACCCTCCTCCCAGCCACAAAATAAAGAATAGGTAAAGAAAAAAGACAAGTAGCACTTAAAATGTGACTTAGTTTTGAAAGAGTTTTTAATAATACTATCATTACTATAAGAAAATCTATTATCCATGCAGTCTGATTCCATGGATTAAAAAAAACAAAACCCACCACCAGAAGATCCACTACAGAAATAGGATTCAGTCACATGATAAAATGTGCAAACTTAAGCAGACTGTGTCAATATACTTACAATAAATTGTATAAAAGTATATATCACTTAATGGGAGCATAAACTACTGGTAAATTTTACTAAAGATTAACAGAGATCTTTTTTCCTTTCACTTTGTTTCACGCATTTTGTTTCATTTCATTGTGACAACCCTTCTCATGGACCCAAAAGCCTCAGGACTTTCCCCAGGTAAATAACAGAGCGCCCAAATGTAGGACAGGTCACAAAGTCACTGAAACAAGTTGCTCAAGTACTTTATGGTCAATCTGTAAACATGTAAAAATCCACTTTAAGACCCAACCCTGTGACTGTTTTATTTGACTCTGAGGGGTATTTATTGATAACTCTGACAGACAGACCCAACTTGGACATGAGAGTAACTCCACATACCTGAATTGTTCTCAGGTTAGTGAGCAGCAAGTTCTGTCCCCTCTGTTCAACTAAGAGAGAATCCCGTTGCTGAGTCAAACGCACATCTGACATCTTCAGGATATCCTTCTCTTTTTTCAAGTTTTCTGCTCTTACCTTGAAGACAACAAGTAAGAAGAACTTGGTTATCACTCCCTATTCCACCCATTAGTTCTATTTTTATGATCAGTTAATAAAAGGTTTTAATGTTATAGAGTGCATTTTAAAATCCATGTGAATATAATCAAGAACAGGAAAACAGTTGGATATTGTTTTCTCTGTGAATTCAAACATCCTGGAACATTCTTATGCCTTGAGAAAATTCAAGATAATTGTAAGGAAAAACTCCTGTACTAACTCAGAATCCCACACAGTTACTAACCTCTGCCACTGCCAGCTTTTCATTAGCTCCCCTCAGGTCCTGAGTCATGGTGTTAATTATCTGCTCCTGTTTCTGAGTGGTTGCTGTGAGTTTCTGGGTTCTTTCATGCAGAGAGGTGATTTCCCGGCGATATCCTTCAACATTATCCTGCAGCATTTCATAACTTCCCAGGGAACAAGAGAGCAAAGCATGTGTTTGCACATTAGACTGTTTAACTGCAGGAGGTGCATGTTTCATGGTTTTATGCATCAGTTTTCACTGATCCCGCCTGCACTATTTCCTTTGTGCTCTTACAAAGGACAAACAATAATAATGTTTAACAGGCAAACCCTCCTGAGCAAACAACATGATTCGATGTCCGAGAGCCCAGACCTAAAGCAATGCTGTTGAATGGCTGATTTACCGTTTGGAGGCAAATTCCAGCTGTGTAGAGATCTTGGCATTTTGGGACCTCAAGTCTGTGACCTGCTCCTGAAGCTTTTCATTTTGTTCATTCAGCAACTTGTCGTTCTCTGCCTTTTCCTTTTTATAGTTCTCAAAAACTTCCTGCAACTACAACAAAGGACAGACATAAAAGGGCTTAGCAAGAGTAAAAAAGAAACAGATTTTTCTAGTGCCTCCTGAAAAAATATACCTGTTTAAGGGCAGCCTTGGCCTCTAGAGTCTCCACGGACTCACTCATGGACACGGGGGCAGGAGTTGACATGGCCTGAGGCAAATTCGGGCGCTTTGGGGTAGATGTGAGACAAATCTCCTCTGGTAACATTCCTGAGGCTAAAAGAAGACAAAGGGTATTTTGCAGGCAACAATTCCTGCCGAAGCAGGATATCACCCCCATGGAAGGGGGTTACCTTGCAGGGGAATGATGGCTCCCGTGGTCTGGGTGAGCAGGATGCGGAACATGTCCCGCTGCCGGATGATGGACTCCAGGAGCTGCAGCTGGTGCTGCCGCGACTCCCGCAGCTGCTGCAGCTCCTCCAGGGCCTCGTCCAGCTGCCTCTGGAGGTCTGAGATCCTGAAACAACAGAGCCTTCAGCAACACACCCCGAGAGCCACATCAGGCTGTTCTGGGCTCCTCCCCTCAGGACAGACACCGAGGGGCTGGAGCATGTCCAGGGAAGGGGCTGAGGGAGCTGGAGGGGCTCAGCCTGGAGAAAAGGAGGCTCAGGGGGCACCTGGAATTCTCTCCATTCCCTGACAGGAGGGGGGAGCTGGAGGGGTTGGACTCTGCTCCCAGGGAACAAGGGACAGGAGGAGAGGGAACGGCCTCAGGCTGTGCCAGGGGAGGCTCAGGTTGGACATGAGGAGGAATTTCTCCCTGGAAAGGGTGGGGAGGCCTTGGCAGGGGGTGCCCAGGGAGGTGTGGAGTCACATCCATGGCGGTGTCCAAGGAAGGACTGGACATGGCACTCAGTGCTCTGGGCTGGTGGACAAGGTGAGGATCAGGCACAGGGTGGACTTGATCACCTTTGAGGTCTTTTCCAACCTCAACAATCCTGCAATTCCATGACAAACTGCAAACTTGTAGGAACACAGGCCTTTGGGCTGCCACATGTAGACTAACATAAGAGTCAGACTCTTCCATGAAAAGCAGAACAGAGGCAATTCTGTCCATGGGAGTAACTTCCCAGAAGGCAGTAGCAAGAGCAGAGAACTTTCCACACAGAATTCCATGACCCCTGGGCTCTACAGTCAGTGAGTTAAATGTGCACACACACAATTCCTTGTTCAGCTCACAGGAATGGAACATCCTTTTTGGAAAACACCTCTGCTGTGTGAAATCAGAGCTACTAAAAGACCAACCATCATTTTTTACTTTAGATTTTGATGAGAGGGCCTATCGTAAGACCTACAACTATAAAGCCATTTTAATCTAAGCCTGAAAACAATGTGGCTTTAATGACCATCTGCTTTTATGAATTAATAGCTGCTCATGAGATATGCACGCAATTAACAACAATCAGAAGTAAGATACTGAGAACTGTTTGAATGAATCCCTGTCACTACTCAGTACTAGAAGGAGGAGGTGACTCACTTAGACGATGTTGTTTCTTGCTCCTCTTTTTCTCTGGCCTCTCCCAGCTCCCGAAGAGCCACCAGCAGACGCTGGTTCTGCTGTTGAAGTTCTTGGATGTTTCTGTAGGAGACCAGATGTTGAGTGATGACTTCAGAAGAGCTGCTGATGTCAGCAGAGCTCACTGCTTCCTCACGGATCACGTGATTCCCTCTGGCTTCTTCCAGCTCCATTAACAGCACACAGATCTGAAAGAGAATGTTCTAGTCTGAGGTCTGCACACAGACTCAAAGGATTCCTCTGGAAAACAATATACGAGAAAGAAAGTATTTGGAAATTCAGTATACAATTATAATCAATAAATCCTTGTAACATAGTTCCATTACAGAAAAATAAGTCTGACAAAAGCCAACAAGATCCGTGTCCAGTTGTGCCAACAGATCACAGCACATTCCAATCACAGAAGTTAAACATTTGAGTTTCCCACGTCAGGTATTTAACAAACGATCCTCAAGCAGCATCACCACTATTCAGCTAAACCTACCCCAGGTGAGAAAGCACAAATGAAAGCACCATGCTGTCCCAAGGAGAAGCTTCAACATGCCCAAGGCACTCAGGACAACCGCAGTGCACATGAGGCTGAACACAAAGGAACACCAGAAATGCAGCCCCACAGCAACAAATAAGTCCCAGATAGAACATTTAACCACAACAAGGTTTGTTTTACCTGCTGGGAAAGATCTTTTACTCGAACTTCCAGCCTCTGGCTTTCCCTTTCAAAGAAAGAGGCGTGCTTGTTGGCCTGGTCAGCCTGGTCCTGCAAGCAGTGGATCTCCTGCAAGCACCCAAACAGGAGGGACACATCACAACTCCACTCACAATTCCCTTCCAGACATGTGGAGACATGCCTTGTGAAGCAAACTGCTCTGTAAAGTTACCCTCCAAAGGTTAAATTCCAGGTGGTTTGGAATCAAAATCCCCAGTCTCCATGCTGGAATGGTGTATGGATGTAAACTGATGGGAAGGGAGCACTGAAGTCCAGTCTGATGTCACTGGACAGACAAATACTAAACTTGGTTTATAAAGAACCCTGCTCTCTTGGGAGAGATTGCAAACCTTCACTACAAAAAGTTATGAAATATATTGGTTCTAAAAAATTATTGGTACAGCCCCATAAACCCCAAGCCAGGAAGTTCCACAGACCTCTTCCCACAAAGTTGACTGAAAGACCCATTCTATATATTTAAAACAGCAGTGAGGCTTAAAGAATTAAAAATCAATTTTATCCATAATTTCGCACGGTCTTTTATTTTCTACTGACCTTCATGGCCTGCTCCAGCTTTGCAGAGAGACTTGCAACAGCTTTTTGGGATCGCTCGAATTCCTCACGCTGACGTTTTAGGATTGGGGCTTTGGCCTCCACTTCCTGCACGATTTCATCCAAGTATTTATTGATTCTCTTGTTCTCCAGCTTTTCCATATGCAACTGATCCTGAGACTCCACATAGGCATTGTAGAGCTGCAACAAAAGGTGTTTTGGTTTGGATACATCTGTACAGATCTCTCAAAACCAGAACCGCTGGCAATTATTTACTTCAGACCTGAAAGCAGTGGAATTTTACACAACTCTAAACCAGTTCATGCAGAGAAACAGGTTGGACTTTCAAACCAACATGTTTTCAGGGCTCCTACCATGGCAAAACAGTTACGCCTATTCATTTAGAAATGCCAAACTTTGTAGTGCAAAAAAAGAACTTTATGTAAACGGCACAAACCTTAAGCAAGGTTAAACCAACAGAAATATCCAAATTAGTAACACAGAAGAAAGTAATTTGACAGCTGGACAGAACAACCAGTAGCAACCAATGAAAATACAAATTGCACAAATAGAAGTGTAAAAACCCCTAAAACTTCTATGAGCTATTGTTATATTGTTTTTTTGGAAGTATAAGCCAAGTGCACAGCAAAATTAAAAATTACGTACATAAGCAAAGAAAGTCTGCATACAGATTTCAAGGCCCTTGACACTGGAGTTTCTCCTCACTCACCTCAGTCAACTTCATTCCAGGCTTGACCACCTTGGCCACAGCTGCGGCTGTGGGGGACATGGCTGCCAGCTCCTCCTCGGACAGGATGGCTCCTGGGGACACAATCCCATGAAACAGCTGCAGGAATTCCCTCCAGACATGTTCTTTATTCACCCAAAGGTGTCTCCTGCACCTTCCTAACGACCGTGTGCTGAAGTACTGCTTTAAACCCTTAAACGGACTGGTCATCTCTCACGTGCAAGCAACTGGTATTACATACAATACTCTGCCTAGTTTAACTGGAAATGCTGAAAAGCTTTCACTATCTTAGGACTCTTAAAATTTGGATGATTTCAGAACATGGGTAATTGAAAGAGCTGAAGTAAAGTTTAAACTTAGGTTTCTTATCATACTTCCAGAGATTTAGAGCAGCAGAGCAATGGTTTATTTTCATTAAATTAGCAAAGGAAACACATTTCATGCCCCTGTTCCTGCTCTGCTCTTTCCTTCCTTTGGAAATTACTGGTAAGTAGCAAAAAATCTACTATTTTTAACAAAAAGAAAAGAAGAGTAAATGCTCAGAAAGAGTCAATGTCAAATACAAATTTTGAGGACAGAGGTTTGTTTTCTATCCCCTTTTCTTAAAGAGGAAAGGACAGATTTCTCTCCAGAAAACCATTAAAAGCATGATGATTCAGCCTTAAGGAAATGTTTCCTCTCCCTTATCTTTGACAAGGTGAATCAGACTAACAAAAGAACTTTAAAAACCCATTATGACAGAACTGCACTTTCTGCTGAAGGGAGCACAGGTTGTTACACACATATTTATGAAAAAACTCCTAAAATTAATTCCTAGAAATGACCAAAGAAGATGTTAGACCAAGGATCAGTGCCCTTGGTGACAGAATTGCTGAGATATTCTGGATTCTGGTGCCCAGCCTGGTCCTACCTTTGCGCTTCGTAGCCGACAGTAAATCATTGGCATTCTCCAGCTCCTTCTCCAGCTTACTGATCTTCTCCCTCAGCTCCTTCTCCATGACGGCTTTGGACTCTTCCACCTCAGCCAAATGCTCCTGGGCTGCTTTATTAGCTGCAATTAAATCAGACAAGCAAGTTGTGTGTTGTGGTTCTGTTTAATTATTTGTATTTATTTTAAAAAGAACAGAGAACTGCCATTACAAAGTGACTGATATATCCACCACCCCAAAAGCCCAGGGAAGTAACTCTCCTGACCACACAAACCCCATTTTTTTGCCATTCCCCAGTCCCAGTTTACCTTCCCCTGCCTCCTTGAGGAGCTTGTGCAGCTCTTCCACCGCTCCTGTCAGCTCATTGCTCTTCGCCTCTGAGTCATCAGCAGCACTCTGGCAAAAAAAGCAGCAGTTCTTTGAGGAAAATGCCCCCAAACCCCAAATTGGACAGTTTTTTCCACTGGGATAAGCCTCACTTTGATGCAAACTGCCCATATGAGACTAAAAAGTGTCAGACATGGATTTGAGATAAACTTTTGCTTACCAATAGATCCCAGGATACAACCACATTCTTAAAAGAAGCTTCAAAAATTACTATTTCAACCCCAGTTTTGCTTAATCTACAAAATAACCCAAACAAGACAATCCAAACAATCAGAATCCAAACACTGCCTAAGACAGCAGCAAAGAAAACAGTATTTTGGATGTTTCACAGTGTTCTGCAATGGAAGTCAGTCTTTCCCACATCCACACTTTGTAAGGAAAAACCCCCAGGCTGGCCTGCATTTCATGTAACATGAAGATTCAGCCCCAGAATCAATAAACTCACCTTGTAGAGGTTGGATAACTTCATGTGGGCATTCAGCTCATTGTGGAATCTCTCCTCCATACTTGCCTGCTGCTCCTTAGCCTGGAAATTAGAGGAGACAAGGTAGGGGAGCATTCCACTGTTTCCACGTCACACATTTTAGGTTTTGATTTGTAGAGGCAGCTGAAATGCTGTTCCATATATTCAAATACATTCAAGCTGTCCCACCTCCTTCAGTTTATTCAGAAGTTCTTCCACATGCTTCTGAAGGTTTTCATTTGACTGTTTCAAGCTGTTCACCTGCTCCTCCATCCTGGAGACCTATTCGAAGAAGAAATGAGAACATTTTATATATATTCATCTTTCTAGTCCATTTTACTTTCAAAAATACTAAAAAAAACCCCCAGAACAATCAAAAGTTGCAGGAAGAGCACAACGGGCTCCTCAGATAGATTTATTAACCTACTTGGCTTCGTTTAATACAGTATATTGTGTGTATAACTTCTAAGAAATGCCAAGAGCCCTCAGTAACTACATTACCTCCTCCTTTTTGTTCTCCAGGCTACATTTGAGCTCCAGGATTTCATTGCCCTTCTCCCTGGCAGTCTGGAGCAGCTCCTCTGTTTTGGCTTTCAGCTCTGCATTCAGCCACGTGTTTTGGTTCTGCAGCAGCTCCTTCTCTTGCTCCAACCTCTTCTCCCGGTACTAAGAAGAAAATTGCACAGAAATAAAGCAGCGAGTCCAGTTCCTTCCCATCAGAGAAGGCAGGAGTAGCAACAATGGCTTGTAGCTCAGGAAATAACACCAACTGACAGGCAGTACTCCTTGTGACTCCTTGTGACACAGGGAATAATTCCCAAGAAATTGTTGCCTCATGTCTTAGTTTCCTCCAAGTTTATGTCAGCTGGGAACACCAGTTGGATTAATACCTAGTTAGAGGAAACTAATGTATTGAAGTTTTTCCCCTTTCCTCTCCTTTCCCCCTCTCTTTATGGGGTGTATTCTGCCCACTGAGTAATGGTGCAGGTTCACAGGGAATTATTTTCCTCCTGCCTTTCACGGACGTGGAGTCTCCCTGTGGGCAGGAGCAGCCACCAGCCTCCCAGCACTGCCACCACCAGCTTGGACAGGCTTGCCCAGCTTGACACCCCCTGTCTCCTACGGACACACATCCTACTCACAGCCACCAATCCCACACCAAAACAATTTGCTGTCAATAACAGGAGCTCACTTGGAGCTGCTTTGCTTGGCACAGTGACGGCTCCATCCCACACAAACACTGCAGAACACACACAAAGGCACACAAAGTCCTGCTCACCTTCATGGAGACATCTGATGTCTGAAGTTCGTCCAGCTTTAACTGGAGTTTTGCCTTTTCTGTGTTTGCTTCTGTAAGCTTTTCATTTAAGCGTTTTACATCCTCTGCAGGAGGGAAAGCAGAGTTAAACCCCCTAATTGTGTGACACCTTTGATTACTCACCGAATTAAATTGTAAAGAATGAGGACAGGCAAGCCACAATGCATGCAATTGTATGTTGGGCAATAAGATACTGCAAAAGGTGCTTTTTTAAAACTATAAAAATAAGCACCAAACTGTTGGTTTCTGTAATCTGTGTGTTATTTCCTGCATTGCTTCTTTTTCTCTAATTACTGTTTCCTGCTGATCCATTATTTGGAGCTGCCTTGGATATACCACTCAACCCCACTGGATCCAGTGCCCATGTCCTTGGCTGTACCATTTAAATGTTCCAGTTCCTGAGACCTTCTTTCGCTTGTGCGCACCAAGTCTCTCTTTTCAGCTTCCAGTTCTTCCTTCTCTCTGCTCAAACGGCTCTGGAAAAAGGGAAAAAACCCAATAAAGAAACGTGACCAGCTCTGTGTTACAGTTTAGAGTCACTAGTTACACTTAAAACCAAAACTAAACCTCAGCAAGTAACCACAGACAACTGGGAAAAGAGGCTTAAGTGGGTGAGGAACCACAATGGAACTGCTCAAAACTGCATTTAATGTTCTTGGAAAGACAAGAATTCACTGAAACAGTTTTGTTGGGTTAGATAAGAGAGGTAATAGTAACCAAGGCATGACCAGGTGCACAAAGCCGGTGTAAGAACAAATGCAGGCTGATGATCCGCAGCCCTTCGAGGCATCACTGTCCCTCAGCCAGGCCCAGGGAACCCCTGGGGAACAGTTGGATCCATCCCCTCACTGTGCAAAACTCAACGGACTGATGTCGGCTTTGCCTCCTGCCCAGCATTCCCCCCTCTGGCCTCGTCCCTCCCGTACCTGCAGGGCCACGTTTTGCTCCTGGGCAGCTTCCAGTTCCTTGTTCTTCTCTTTGAGCACCGTGAGCTGCTCATCTGTTGGGGGAGAGAAACTGGAGTGAGGGACCTCCACTTTAATGTGTCCTTTTGCTCTCCAAATGCAACTCAACCAAAAATTCCCTGAAAAACATCTGATAAAGAAGAACTCCAGGCTCCCCTCTGGATTTTGTGCTGTGGCAGACTAAGGCAGCCCTTAGAGCAGAAGCCCCTGCTGTGCAGATTATTCAGAATCCATGTACCAACCCTACAGAAATCAGAATCAAGGTGGGGTTTCTCCATTAGAACAAAAAAATTCCATCAAACAGGGCAACTTGAGCACAAACATGCAGGAATAACAAGCACAACAGATCAGGGATTTTCAAATCCTGGGAACACTGGGCTAAAGGATGATCCTGCCCCACTCTCAGTTATACTGAACACATACAATATATGGAAATATATAATAAATAAAGTTACACTTACTAAGTTTTTTAAGCTCCTCCCGCAGGGTTTGACACTCCTGGGTCTCATTTACGAGTCTCTCCTGACTCTGAGCCAGTCGTCTTTCCACTTCAAAATACTGTTGTTCTGCAAAACGAAGTCACCCCAGTTTCACTTAACAAAAGTTCTTCCTCACCCTCCCCAAGGATCCCTATTAATGCACATCTTTATTAAAGGAGGGCATTCATAAAGAAAATATCTAAAAAGCTTAAGACTGCAGGGGAAGTTCAAGAAAAAAATAAGGCAAAAAGCTGCATTTCTACATGGAATTAACATTGTCTGAAATATTTTGTCAGTGTGAAAGTGTTTCCAGAAACAGGGATATGTCTCAGCCTGGGGTAGCGGAACGTGTCCCTGCCCAGGGCAGGGTTGGAACAAAATGAGTTTTAAGGTCCTTCTCAACTCAAACTTTTCTGCGATTCCATGAATGGATCCATAAAACAACAGCCTAATTAATCTGAACAGTCCTTTAACATGCCTGATGACAATGGAACAGCACGATTATGTGTGGGCTCATCAGCTTCAAACCTCTTTTACCCCTGGAGCATTTCTACACACGCACAATAAACCCACATAATCCCAGGGATCAAGAGACTTCACTGGGAAAAGTCTTAACGAACACTTCTCAACATTAATTCCTCTGCTCTGTTCCCTGAGGGCCGAAAAGAATAATTAGATCTGAATTTCTGTTCCCTGAAACAGCAACTGTGTCACTAAAATACTCAGTAAAACCAGGACTTCTGGACACAAAGGGATTCCAAGGAATTCCCAATAATGCTGCTGCTCCTGCCAAACACCTGCAAAACGTCCCTGGAAAATCTGCTAAAAGCTCTGGGTTACCTGCATTTACACCACGCCTAAATAACTCATTGACCAAAACTGCTGCCATGGAGGAGACTGAAAGGCAAAGAAAGGTGGAAAGTGTCACATTCCCGGTAAATTAACTCAGGGACAACCTGACACTCTCCTATTCTTCACTGGATCAATCACCTCCAAATCAAGCCCAAAATGTTGATTCTATTGGGAACACTGGAGGGAAGGGCCAATTTGAAACTTTGAACAAAGGAACAAAGCTCTGATTCTCCTCCACAGGCAGGATCAGAAGAACTAAAGCACAGAATCCTTGGGCTGGAAGAAACCTGGGAGATCAGCCCAACAATTCCCCCACGCTGCCAAATCTACCAACAATCCATCTCCCCAAATGCCACCTCCACGAATTGTGTGAACAATTCCAAGGACAGTGACTCCATCACTGCCCTGGGCAGCCCCTGCCAAGGCCTCCCCACCCTTTCCAGGGAGAAATTCCTCCTCATGTCCAACCTGAGCCTCCCCTGGCACAGCCTGAGGCCGTTCCCTCTCCTCCTGTCCCTTGTTCCCTGGGAGCAGAGCCCGACCCCTCCAGCTCCCCCCTCCTGTCAGGGAATGGAGAGAATTCCAGGTGCCCCCTGAGCCTCCTTTTCTCCAGGCTGAGCCCTCCCAGCTCCCTCAGCTGCTCCTGGGGCTCCAGCCCCTTCCCAGCTCCGCTGCTTGACACACGCAACACCAATGCTCGCAAAAAAAGCGGCTCCAGGAGCCACTGACAGAGACAAACCCCAGCCCTTCCCAGCCCCGCAGCCCTCAGGGCCCACCCCTTCAATCCTCTGGAATCCGCCCCGGCCCCGCC